>CAAALY010245007.1:1261-11400 GCA_900617795.1 Protopolystoma xenopodis
CACTCTATAATTTAATATGCTTTCTAATTAAGTGATACGCTAATGTATGATACTAAATGGCCCTATATGTGTAGTTAGTACAGAAGCTCTGACAAGGTGCCAAGTACGTCTTTTATTTTAGTAAATATTTCTTCATGAAAATTCTACTTTAAAATTGTTTGTAATGTTTTTATAAATTTATTTTTATTCCTAGGAGCATTAAATCAAAACATATAGGTAGAGCAAAAATAAATTACAAATCTAGTCAAAATTTAAAAATTGTTAATCAAATGCAACTTTTAAAGGAACTCTTGCGAGCTGGCAATGCTAAGCCACCTATACTTGTTGTAATTAATTTATAAGAAATTCTGAATAAATTTTGCGAGAATAAATTGCTTTATCTCAAAGGATTATATATTTTATCCTAAATACATGTTAGATAGAATAAAATTGATTTTATCGTTCTGTGTATTAATCTTTATAGGCAAATCAATATATATATCCATCATCAAGACGCCTGTCTAAATTCTTACAAACCCATATATCTTGCACCCAGCAGATGTTAAAGAAGATATATAATATGATCTAAGTAATAATAATCGATAAAATGTCATTCACTTGTTATATTATGCAGAAAAAATTTCTAAACAAAATTTTCAAACTTATGGAATGCTTATACTATGATTAGAAGAGTAATATATATAAAATGTCATTCAATTTTTATATTATGCAAAAGAATTTTCTTAAAAAGAGGTATATTATTCGGAAATAATGTATTCGTCAAAATTATTTTTGAGAGTTAATATTTTAATTTCATATTTACATATGGATTGAATACTATGTAGGATGAATACCCATAGAGTTATTAATACATATATTAACTTTGGCTAATAATATTCTGTAAAAAGGCAATATAACTTATTTGAATATTATATTTATAGAAAATAACATTATTGAATTACTTAATCTAATTTCAATGGTAAATCTTTCATGTGTTATATATATATATATATAGTAAAATTTTCGTTGCCTTTGTAATATGTATATAATCTCAGCAAGACAAATTAACGATTCTGATTTACTACAATTCACTTTTATTTCACACATATATAATTCAATGGTTATACTTTTATTAAAAAGTATAATTTATTTTATTCTATAAAGTTAATTATTAGATGCATTTTCAATGCTTCTATACTAACTAAAATAAAATAATATACGCATGTTAACCTTTACATACCTATGGACACGTCTAGAAATAATCAAATATAAATTATAATAGCATTATTATCTTTTATTATGCATATGTTTATAGTATATTAAGGCGAAATTTAAAACACGACTCTTAACTACCAATCGGTCGTAAGGTGTAAATTAATGAAGATTTTAGCATAATAATTTCTTGTAGAATCAATGGATGTATTTTTAAATTAAATTTTTTATTTGGAGCTAACTTATTATTCTATAAAAAATAACTTGTAGAACTAGGATATTAATTTAGGTTAGTTTAAAATTATGCGATGCCAAGCTCGTTAATTTTATAAAATATGTGAAACTTATTAATATGCAAGGCCTCTATATTAGAGAAATGGAAAATATGTTTATTAGGTTGCTGAAGGTTTTCCAACAAAATGGTTTATTGCGATATGCATACGGTTATACGAAAATAAATTTCATTATATCATGGAACAAATAGATTTCTCAAAATAGAAATATTTGCAGTTGTTTATGATACTCAATATATTAAGCATATTTAACAAAGCTAAGTTTCAAGTAAATTAGCCTAATGTTTATGCACATGATGGTAAATAAATTAATATGTTTACAATAAAAAATATACTTTATATAGTACAAACACATCTTAATTATTTTCTATTTGTGTATAATATAACTGTTCAGGTTAATTTCTTGATTATCTATATGAAATAATTTCTCGAATGCATTTAAATTTTCATTTGGATTCTACCTATAAGTTTAGCTTTATATAAATTAGAGCTAAGAAATTTTGATTAATCTAGTAAATCTAGATTCTGTTCTCTTTGGGTAAAGATGTGAAATTTATTATTATTGCTACAAGTGTGTATACACTATATATATAACAAATCGGACTCAAATTTTAATAAATAGACCTATATCAGACTTTAAAAAAATTTGTTAATTATTTACTTTACTGACTTTATTTGCACATTATAAAAAGTGAATGAATTTATATCTTATTATAATAGAACTTTTGCTTTTTTTTTATATTTTACATATATATTTTTCCTATGTTTCACTTATTTCTAAAAAAATATATTAATTGAGATATCGACAAAAAATTAGATATCATGTATATGAACCTTGATAGAGGATAGTATTTTCCTAAACTTAGCAATGATGGTCAGCATAGTGCGTCCAAAGATTTATTTGCAGTGTTTATGCGATATATATAATTAGTTTACACTTGTTTAGGCAAATATCTCGCGGTCTAAGTAAGACTTAATTTGATATAAATTGTTGGTTATCATCTGTCCTTATATGTAACAATTATCAGCATGACGGCACGATCTTAGTACATTTAAAAGCGATTCAACGGTATTGGTGTTGGTATCGTTAGTGAGTCTTGCCGTTACCAGCACCATGTAACAACTCGTAAAATAGACACTTTATGTCAATACGTTTAATAAACTGTTAAGCAATCACTCTATATTCTGTCCTTGCTAATATGTGTACTACATTTATTCTTGTCCCACTTATGGCTTATCACGAAATCTGGCACAATTATATTTCCCTCCCCAATAAATTTTGCAATTTTTGGCGAGTTAAGTGGAGCGCCTGAAGATATATTTCTGATATTTTATAACGACTAATTTAAAATTGTCTTACTTGCTCTGTAGGTTTTACAACAGATATTATTTTCTAAGCTTTAATATCAGATGTGCAGTAGGCTTAGCTACTCAAAGCCTAGGTTCTTATTTTCATGCTTACAGATATTAGAAATTATCATTACGGTTTATCTCTTTGTTTAAAGAATTTAGCATTAAGGATAATATACATTTTAATTTCTGATTAGTCCCTGCTACTCAAATAAATTTGTAGTCATTTTGTCAATAATACTAAAATTCTTTAAGGAATTTATTAATTCTTCTTCCTGCTCTGGTTAAGAGCAAGATCAAAATTTGTATTCATCGCGCTGAGCATACTTAATTCACTAAAAACCTTTGTGATTGCGTTTAAAACACTTCCCACCAGATTCCTTCTGCGATAAATATTTTTGTCGTCTTAAATAGATACTTTATCCAGGTTAATTTAACAAGCTTGTCTTGGCTTGTCCTTTTTTCATCAGCATTTGCTTTATCATTCGATAAGGATAATATACAAGGCACTGTATAAATTAACTTGTTGGCTAATTTTAAAGCGTACTCCCTGGATAAAGATATCTTTTGAGAGAATGTAGTTAGCACTGCTGTCTAAGATCAGAAAATTGTTGCTATGGTGGTATAGTATCTTCACAGTAAGCACTAACTACAATATTTTTAAGGGTTTATGGATGAAAAAAACATTATAATTTCTGAGGGATCGCGGTTATCCTATCTTTTTAAAAATTTATGCATATAGAAGTTAGAAGAAAAGTTCGAAATGGTATTTTAGCAAGCAAAAGTGCTTATGTGAAATCTTGCTGATCAGTATAGACTTTGATAACATGGAAGAAAAGATTTCCACGCACATCAAACCAGCTTAATAAAATATTAATTTTATAATTAAAGTAGAGAAAAATTGCTCTAGACGGACGCTAAGGATAAATCTGTTCAAAAACTAAGAAATATAACGAAATAATGTTAAATTTAGGCATCATCACAACTAGAGAATGAAGATAGAACTATTAAGGAGCATAATAATTACGACCCTATAATTACCAAAGGCATAATTCTGAGATTAAGTTTTAAAAACTTGATCATAATATTCTTATTTAACGGGCATCAGAGAGAAGTAAAATTAAAAAAAGATTATGATATAATGCGGATTTAAATAGCCTCAAGAATGAACAATGATTCACAACAGTTGATATGACTTTCTTCCTGTAAAGTTGATCAAGAACTACGTTTAATGTTAACAAAACAGGTGATAATAAAGCAAAAAATATACACACTTAACATGTATACTGAGGCGAAATAGATTTATGAAAGAGATGGATTGTTTCGGTTATTTTGACTTTGCATGCATAGTATAAAAGCCAAAATAAATAAAAGAAAATAAATGAAGAACCCAAAAAATATTCAAGGAATATGAAATGGATTCATAAAAATAGGGAATAAAGGAACAAATTCTGCTGGCCTAATAAGGCATCAAAACAACGAGTCTTATTGCTTAAATACACAAATAAATGAAAGTTTAGAGAGTCTCTGTTAATTATTGCAAAAATATATTATAATCAAGAAAATAATCAAGAAAAGCAGAAATGGCAACAATTATACCTATTACCTAAGGAAATTCAAAAAATAAAAATATAACAATTGAGCCAAAGGTATACGTCTGGATCAAGTGTCTCTCGATACTAAAAGGAAAAGGGAGTTTGAGAAGGTTCGAGTGTAAGAAAGGTTAAAAAACAAGCGAAGAATTTATAAGTGAGTAGAGTTTGCTTGACGGAATAACTTAGACCTTAGAAGTTTGGTTGTCTCAAGCTTATAGAAGTAGGCAATCATAGTCATTACAAATATTTGCCATTACTGTCTACCCCACTAAAATTTAATTTGAGAGGAATCAGCTGACCCAAGATAGATGAGTAAAGTTGGCTCATGATATATTTATTTAGATTTTATGTAAAGGGAATGCCTAAAATGTAAAATCTAAAGTAACGTCCTGATTGAATTTGTAATTTAAGTAATTTTCATAAGCAACAGAATATGTTAGAAAATTTATCGTAGCCTTATTTTAAAAAAAGATTTATAAGTTAACGTTATTAGTAAAATATAACAATAAAGCAATTTTGGATCAAATGAACATGATAAAACCTTTATAAATATCAATGTTTAATCAGACTGACTATAATTTCTTAATTTATTATAGTTATTATAGCACAGATTTAACTAAATTATACCTACTTCTATTTTTATAAATATATTTAAGCAGAAGATTTAATATCTAATGTAGTCTGTAAGTTATGCACAAATAAGTAAATATATCTGCTCTGCAGCAGCTGTAATAAATACTACAGCTTTTCTTTCTATCTGAAACTATATCTGGAATTTTTTTCTTAATACTCTTAGAAAGCTTATTCTTTCAATGAAATGTTGCTCAATTATTTTTCTATAACTAAAAAAATATTTTTTATACTCTTTTTTGAAAATCATTCAATGCTCAAATTTTTGCTTAACTAAATCAAGGATAATCAAAGATAATTGATCCATCGACATAATTTTCACGCTCAAAAGTATTCAAAAATAAGAAATAGCGAATTCTTTATTATTGTCCTAAGGTTAATTGAGCATAATGTACTATTTACTTAAAAATTTTTCTTATAACTTACGATTATATACTTAATAATATAAAAATATTTTGTTTGAGATGAGAAATAATTAAAAGAATGTAAATTACATATATTACACAAATTTATTAAATAAATAATTTAAAAGAAATTGAAAAATCTTTGCGCATCACAAATTGTTTATAACGTCTAACTCAAATTTATCGAATTTTTATATTCGTATAGTAATTATCATATGGTATTTATAGCTTAAATTAAAAAAATGATGTAAGCGGCTATAACACAACAATTTTATGACAAAAAGTCTTTGCAAAAAATACTTTCTAGTCTTTGATCAGCAGGTTTATTACTAGCCCTGGATTGTTAATGTGTCTATATGCAATGATAAAACATCTTACCTTCAATAAAATCTTTGAAATTTTTAAGTTTTCAATTTTATACTTATCCTACACAAATATGTTCTCAACCAAGTTTAACTATGGTGTAAGTATTCCTTATATTGATCCAGCTAGTCAAATCGAATATTTAGATATACTACATGTTTATGTTGCGGTAGTATCACAATTATTTCATAAGAACTGTCTAAATAAAATTGATTAATAAAGAGTAAATGTAAGTAAACACAGCGATAGCTCTATGTATATAGCATCTACGCATAAATATTACAATCAAAATCTAAAAGTTGTTTGACCTTTATTTGGCAAATTAGTCATAGTAGAAGAGAGAACAAGAGATACGCACCGTATCCGAAGCATATTTCTTCTGAGTCTTTGGCGTTTCATTATTCGTAAGCTTATTTTTATTACAGTTTCATTAATAGATCTTTGCTGATAGCTGCAGCATTTGTGACAAAAAAATCCTTGGAAATTCCGTTTGTTTACATTTTGTTGCTTGCTTTCGTAGGCTTGTAAATAGTGCTATCTTAAGTTTTCTTATCATATTAATATCGCATAACCTTTGAAAACGGTCTAGATCTCTGCCCCCTTTGACAGAAAGGCAAGTATATTAACTTTTCTTAAATTCCGAGCTCAAATTTGTTCTTTATAACAATTATATATAGCAATATTCCCGGAAAGATCGAATTAAATGTGCTGATTTGCTATAATAAACTATAAATTTCAGCATCTAGGATTTGCAAAATAAACTTTTTTTATCGAGTTGAAGTTTAGATATAGTAAAATAAAAATGACTAATAATAAAGTAATTTTGTTTTACTTCCAAATAAATTGATAATTATTACTATACTAACATAAACATAAATACCTCCATTAATTACTAGAATAAAACAAAATAAAAATATATATGCATACATTATATTTTCAAAATACAATTATTTTGATAATGGTGCTTTATGTACAGATTCGGAAATCGATGTAGCCAGATTAGTCATACATCTACAATTTCTTCCTTAAGCAAGCAGCCAACGATAACATAATCATAATTAACGTATTAAATAATGTTTTAATTCGAATAGCCAGCATTTATTGAATTCAAAAGCAGCTGCAACAAAATCAACAAATTTAACCATTTGAAATATTTTTACTCATGTGCAGTTACTACCATGAGTTCATCCACATATGATTATTACTCCAGCTACATCGAGAAGTAATTTTCTGTCTATGTATTCTTAACCTGTATGTCACATCCATAAAGGATCAACCATTGGAGCATATCTCATTAAAAGATGACAAAAGCAAAGAAATGGGATGGATTATTTTAAACCCAATTGCATCATACGCATCCTAACTAATTTGCTATGCTAAAATGGAACCTAATCAAAATAAAGAATCACTCAAGCTTAATAATTGTTTTTATCTACTTAGTCTGAGGTTGGCTAATTAACTAAGAATGTATATCCACTTTATTTTTACCTCTTAACAAGAAGCTAAATTCAAACTTCTTATTAATTTAAGTTCTACACTATCCCGCTCTACATTGTTCCTTATATATATATATATATATATGGCATTATGCACTACTGTTAAATATATGCAAAGCCAATGTGATCCCAAAATTAGCAAAACTTAAAAAAATGATTTTTGGTTAACTCTGGAACTACACTTCAATTTATATATTTATCGGTATCTCTCGCAATTAGTAAGGATGAGAAATGAAAAATTATTTGGTCAGGTGCAAAATACTAAAAACGTGTTGAAACTGTTGATAAATATGTTGCCATCAATAATAAACAGGATCAATGCGAATAAAGAGAGAGGCTTAGAAAGGAACTCTTTGGTATGTTATGAAAATAGATATGTTGATATCATCAGTAATATCTATAATGCTGGTACATATGCACGAATAAATTTTTTGAAAATATTTAATAAGAATAAAATTTTTACCGTGGAAACAAGATATCAACTGGATTCAAATTTTATCTTTGATTTAAATAATATACTCAAATTAGGATAATTTAGTTAAAATAAATCTGCGACTATAATTATTATTGTTAAAAGTGAATAAACGCTATTTTTTAAAAGTATGTTTGGCTGTATACATAATTCTTTAAAGTGCCTTGTTAACTATTTATTAAATCAATTATAAATATCTCGATTATTTATCGATTAGATAGGTGCATACTAGATTTATTGTAAGAATTTTAATGTTAAAAGATTAAGAATAATCAGAATCATGAGGGTCTTAATTTTGAATTGACCTTGCAATCCTTTTTCAAATTAATTAAATGCAGGATATGTTAAGCGTTGTTAGTAATGCATAATTTTAAAGAATAGCTAATAAAAACTTTGGTTTAGATACTGCTAGTTTTCTACTTATTATGGCTAAAAGCGTACTATTTGATAAGTTATGTATTATCCTACTTTGAATTAAGGCTAATCTAATTTATTATTTGTAAAGCCATTTAATTTTGACGTTTTTTATTATCATTATTTCGTTTATTATTTACTATCTATTATTATTAAAAATATAATAAAAATTTTATGAATTTTTTAGTTAGCTGTTATTAAGTGTTTTATTGTATCTAACATGTAATTCTCTCTGATACATTAAATTGGTATTGGTTAGGGTCTTAATCTATGAAAAAGTTGCGAGCTGAGATATCTTTATTCTTTTATTAGCCAAAGTATTTAATTTCCTGTAGAAATTTTTAAATTTATATAATCAAAATTAAAGTAATTTATAGACAGAATATTTCATATTAAATGGTGTTGAATGACATTTAATCAAATCGTTAATATAATAAGCATAGATTTTATTTTTTTGATTTTATATAACTGAAAATATTATTACGCATACATCGGTAATAAGAATTCACGCTAGTTTATTCTAAAGTTTGTAGAATGAAGGTTATTTTTGCTTCACCTAAGCAGGTAATGTTTTTTTGACTCTGCACAATTATATATAAATATTTAACATTAAACGAATATATTTATGAACAGATAATTAAATTTCCAGATTATGCTAAAATCTTAGTGGCAATGATCGCATACTAAAATGTCCAAATTAGATCAACGATTTTTATAAAATTATTTAAAAATTAGATATTATATAGATTATATTATTTAAAAATAAAACAATCTAAATATGATGGCTTACTTAAAAGAATTATTCCTAATATATGTCGAATTGAAATAAAAGAGTTTACTACATTTACATTTCCTTAATTTCAGTCTATTTTTTTATTAAATAGTTAATTATTTTGCTTTAATGTAATTAGTAAATCTACTGCTTAATAATATAATCAGACAGCAACTAGACGTTACCCATTTTTATTCTGAATTTTGCCTTATTTATGTGCAAGATCATATCTAGTTCATATCCTCTAGTCTATGCTCATCATTATGATTAGTAGTCTAACTTAAATCTAGCTTAACTCCGCAGTTAACACTTTATATATCACTGCTTATCTAGCAACTGTGGGATAATAAAGTTATAATTATAAAGAAAATTTAAAACAATGCAATTTAATTGTTCGTAGCTATAGTAATTTAAATCTGAAGAGTGTGCAAATAATTCACTTGATTTAAGATGTGAGAATTTATTACATTTTAAGCTAGCTAAGAAATTAAAAAAATGCGCATTAATAGTGTTATTATTAATAAAGTAAAAAAGGACTGAATACTCCAAAACATATTACAAAGTATAATAAAATAATCTTTAAAAATTTTAAGGTATAATAATAACCTATCTATATAGTTCTTAATACAACACCAATTATCAGCATTTAATTTAATTTAATCAAGAGAGATTATGTGTTTTTGTTGTTTTAAAATAAAATTAGTAAAACAAACGTCTTTTATATTATTCTAGTCACTTTCTAGTAATATCAAAACGATTTCCGTAGACTTTGCACATTTTGCGAATTTTTCATTCAATTTTACAGGAAATGCTGTGTCCACCGAGCTCCTAAAATATTGTTCCTTTAATATTTCCTCTCTTTATAGCAATTTTTGCTGTATATATAAATATAAATATATATTAATTACTATAAAAACTTAACATAAATATCTAATTCACTTTTACACATGTCTTCTTAAATACGATTCTAACCTTCCTTACTAACTAATATTTGCTATATATAATGTTTTAATTAAAAAAATAACGAATATTACATTTTTCATTCAATTTTACATAACAGGTCGATGTAATGTTGGGGAGACATGCCGCTCTATTAGACAAAGATTAGTAGAACATAAAAATGCTTGCAAAGGTAGCTGGATCCAACGGTCAGAAGTGG
>CAAALY010245024.1:0-10916 GCA_900617795.1 Protopolystoma xenopodis
TATAGTCGATTGCTATAGCAAATATTACACTTTACTTTATCGGCAATCCCACCGCCGAATTTCATTTCTTGAAAATTCAAATTTGTCTTATGGTCCAAGGGCACTCAGGGCAGGGTGACGTAGTTTTTTAGCCATCAAGATTATACGCTCACTTATGACAAATCGGGTTTGAGTCCTGCTGAGGGTGTCGATGCGACCTAGGCGAGGTCGATACCGCAGTCCAGCTGTGACCTAAGGTCAATATCATTGTTGGAAAAATTCAATTATCATTCCTGCATAACCTTGACCACATCCCATATTTATGATCTACTGGTAGTCTCTAGACATTACTTATAAACTAAAAGCTGCTTGATGGTAGATTTTGGACGGACTTTCATTTAGTGTGACAAGGCGACGTCAAAAGATTCACATAATCAAAAGATGACAATAAAACCTCTTAGGCTCATTTGCTGGCGAAGTTGTATAGGACTGACACGTAGTGTGATTTCATGCTCAGGACCCATCGTTTTAATAATCACGTTGATGTGCTTCACTAAGTTTGTATATCACTAAGAAACTGATAGCCTGGGATGGATATTTCGTCTCTCTAAGTTAATTGTATCTGACACTGGTGTTCTCGTGCTCATGAACATGGATACACATAACCTCATTTCCTGTATTTGGGCACACTCACATATGCAAATCTTTTTATGCTATTTTAAGTTTATGTAATCCTTTGATTAGAGTAGTTAAGGCTAACCTGGTTAGTATTCCTGACTCAGCTTAAGGTTTTTGTAAAAATTGTGTCCTGCTCTGAAGCAGTTTGCTCTTTTCTGCTACGCCATCCTTTTCCTTTCTCGATTCTTGCCATCACATATCGAGCTATGCTATGTTATATGAAGCTGTTGTGTTATCACTATAAGCTGTGAGTATATACTTAGTATGTTGGGCTGTGTTTTACCGCATCTGCAGACTCAGAGACAGGCTCATGTCCCGTTGTACCAGCCCTTAGCTTAGGCCCTATTCATAGCAGACCTTGTGAATTCAATATGATTTCTAGATATCAGCACCGAAATACTTTATTTGTCTTGAGGGCGGATAAGGGTGATATGATGGTTGTCATGGCGACAGATACCTTTTTGTAAGAACCTTATTCACCCTAGGCAGCATAAGGTGATGAAGGACTGATAGTTTTATTTTCCCACAATCTTATCAGTAGGCCTCAGTTTTTCGTTGAATTTCACTTAGCCTTGCTTCCCAAATGATATTCTCATTCAGAGTGGACGTCACCGCAGATTTGACCTCTGTTGGATCTCATTACCACCCCAAACAGGACTGGAACCAGAGTACCATTTCAACATCTTGCTGTTGATACGAAAAGGATTGCCATTATGCCATACTGACACGGCTGTCAGTGGATCACAGGGTAGACGTGAAGTTCAAGGCTAGCCAGATTTCCTCCACATCACATTTTATTGTGCGACTGTCGAAGAAGCCAACTTGTAGTTACTAATACAATTGACTAAATTGCTTATATTCAGATTAAGTAGGTCTTGAAACTTTCACTATATCTTGAATATGAGTTGGTTTTACTTAATCTGAATACGAGTAAGGTGGTAGATTTCAGTAGCAAATACAAGTTTACTTCATTGGCAATCCCACTACAAAATGTGGCATCGAAGGGATCTGGCTAGCCTTGGATTTCTCATCTGCATGTTGGGGCTGCTAATTAGTCCTATTAGTCTACTCTGAATAAGCTGGTTTTTAAAGAGGCATCGCTAAGTGACATTCACTGGTATCATGGGGCCTTTTCATATCATTATGGGAATATACAGCTATTAGTCCTTCATCAGCTTTTGCAACCTGAGGTGAATATAGCTCTTGGTCAAAAGCTACTGGTAGTTTCTAAACCTACTTAATCTGAATACACGAACTCTAGCTAGGGATCCCATTGGGGCTCCTGAAACCAGACTTAGTGAAGTACTAAAAGTGTGCGTAGACAATGAATCCACTGTCTTTCAAATTACCTGATAAGGAAGTGGCTTTAGAGCTGATATTTAATATCAAAATAGGCGTGATGCATATAATTTCACGAGTCCGTAAAGTGGCTGAATATAGGAAATGTTCTATTAATAAGGTCAATAAATTACTAATTGAATGACCTTTTGGAAAATTCCGATTTATACCAATTCTCTAGTTCAAGAATTTACTTAAGATTTGTTACTCAGCTCAGAGGAGCCCAACCAAATATAGTAAGCAAAAGTTCCGTCTTAGGATCCATGAGTAGCATATATTTCATGCTCAACGATAGGCTTTATTAAAGGATGCAGGGATATTTTTTGCTCCCATTTTAACCATTTTATTACATGTATAGAATGGAGGAGCATTTCATGCAAAAGGAAAGATTGACACCGAAAATGTTAATTGGATGTGGGAATGCTTATTTTTCGATTTCTCAACATTGCAAAGACGGGTCGTGCAATTTCTTATCTATAATTAACCTTAGGGAAAGCTTACCGACCAGGGTTACTTACGGACTAACGCGATCTCAGTCATCCTTTTTCCTTTTTTTCTTTGGGTCATTAAGGCTTGATGACTCCGGGCTGACGTTAAGCTTTTTTCTAATTGCTCTGAGTTATAATCAGTTTTGCGTACAGACGTTAGCACACAAACTTACTCGAGTATACATGAATTAACGAATTCTTTCTATATCCACTTATATGTTAAATTTTGCTCCAAATGAGTAAATATATGATATAAAAAAAGCCAGACAGTCCTCTTGACTTAGCGTTAACTTAAGGTTTTTGCAAGAATGAGTTCCAGCTTTGACGATGTTCGTAACATGACGAACGAAAGCTCAGCCTGTCTTCACCCGAAACGTCGAAGAATGTTTCTTGGACTGCATTAACCTGAACGTCATACTAAATGCCAGACGGCTGCAGTACAACGCAAATCGGCCAACGTCTTCTGCTGAGATTGACCAACGAATCTCTTCATCATGTACTTCCATACGAAATGAAAGTCTTTACATCAATCTCATCTTATAAGCTCCTGCGAAACCCGCATTTTCTTCGTATACACGCCACCATTTATTTATGTCTGTCTCTTCCTCTTTCTCGTCCCTTTTGACACGCCCAGTAGCTGCAACCCTCGAGGCTGCCCGAGTCTCCTCGGGCAATCAGCAGAGCCAATCAGATGCAACTCCCTCCGCCCGGCCAAACCAACAGCATCCCGACCAGCCGCAGGCTTGGCCGCGCCTACGTCGCCTCACACCTCGGCTTGCTCATCCTTTGCATCGCCGCCGGCTCTTTGTGATGCTGGCGGCCGGCGCTTCTTGGCTGGCTCTGGCCAATCTGGCGGCCGGCGTCTTCTGGCACCTACCATTAGCCCGCTGTCCCTGGTGCAAATACCTCACTTGTCTGCCGTTGCTGACCAGTCTCTGTGACTCCCTCGAGGTTGACGTGACTCGACGAACCGAATGCATCTCCATTCTGTAAGTCTGGATGGCTGCCGGACTGTTGTGGCCCCGGTAGAGTCTACAAAGCCGAGAGAAAGCCGGCCTTGAAGAGGCAGCGCTGCGGAGGGATAGAGAGGCTGAATAGGAGCACGATGTCTGAGTATGCCGGTTGTTCTCTGCTGTCTCGGGTCACATGGACACCTACTTTGGCATTTGTCGACATCGGATCCTCTCCACTGGAATCGTCATATGGACAGCTTTCATTCTACCATTCCCAGTTCCGTTATTCTGACACTTTTTCGTTATCTTCCCTTTCAGTTTTTTATTCTTTATCCTTTTAACCTATACTCGCAATATTTGAACCATTTTAAACATGTACATTTCAACTGCCTTATACATGAGGCCTTTGAATGTCCCCCACAAACCCGTAGATTCATTCCTTGTTCTGTCACTTGCCTTCTATTGCCTCTCCTTCACCTTGCCTTTCTTCCTCCAAGGCTCTTGCACTGACTCTTCCCCTCTAAGCATCCCCTCCTCAAGGATATATTAGAAATTTTGGTTAATAAGACCAAGATGGTGTGGCCTTCTGCTTGCTCGCAGTTTGCTTTATAGTGTTGGTTCGACCTTGTTTTCGCAACATGCTCTGATCGTCAGGGAGACCTTGTGGAACGTATCTGCCATCGTATTCGTGATTTCCAGCACTGGACCATCGGCTGGGTACATTCCTAAACGTTTCGCCGGCATCGTCGTTGAGAGGCATCAACTTAAGGACAGAGTTACAACTTGTCGAAGTGACAAGTGAAGACCAATTTTCTGTTCAACCGTTGTGGCATCACTCGCCCCTGCTTTTCGTCCTACCTTCTAGTGCAGCATCTCCTTTTCTCAACCCCGTTTATATGTTCCATCCACTTATTCGCACAATTCTGTGTTCTCATTTCCTCTGTTATCATCTAAAAGTGTGTCGCTACACGTGGGTTTAGTGAAGCTTAATCACCTCTATCGTTAGTACCAAGTGTCGTTTGAATTGTGTGAACATGTGGATGGACCATATAAGCGGGGTTGAGAGGAAGAGATGCCACGCTAGAAGGTAGGACGAAAAAAAGGGGCGAGGAGTGATGCCACAACGGTTAAACAGAAAATTGGTCAAGGAGATCGCCTTCACTTGTCACTTTGATAAGTTGTAACTATGCGCTTACGATGGCGCCTCTTAGTGACGATGCCGGCGAAAATTTTGGGAATGTACCCAGCCAATTGTCCAATGCTGGAAATCATGAATGAGATGGCAGATACGTTCCACAAGGTCCCCCTGACGCTCCGACCAAGTTGCGAAAACAAGGTCAAATCAACACAAAATCTTGGCCCTGGTTCCCTTGCTTGCGTCTATCTGGCTCAGGTCATAGGCATTTTCCCCATCTTTTCGTGGGGCTTTCTCTCTTTCTGCTCTTCTTCACCATTCCATTGATAAGTCACTAAAGAGCGTTTCAAAATTGCAATCTCATCTGTCTTATCATCAGCGAATTATTGTACGTCTTACGAACACTTGTTTATTAAACCGAATAAAAATCGTACTCACCCTAGGACTGATGGTTGAATATTTCCACGGTAACACGACAAGGCCTTACGTTTCCATTGAATTGCCTCCTCCTAGGGACTATTCTCTTTTCGGCTGGACTAGACTGTAGTTCCGACTTCGCCTTGCCGTCTCGTCAGCAGCCCCAACGACAATTGAACTGGTAGTATCTCAGCCTACATATTCTGAGTTTAAGTAATGTAGTTTATCGTTATAGCATGCACAAGTTTGCCCCAGTGGCTGGAAATAGGCTTGACTACGAGAGCAGTTAGGTTATTCGATGTCGCTATGACAACTTGATCGTGTAAAGTAGGACTACCTCCATGCAGCAAAAAGAGACTTTCACTAAAATAACGGCCACACCATTTTGGTCTTTCTATCTTATATTTCATGTCTATAGTTCTCCTTCAACTTGTCGGACTAGCGATACCAAGATCGCGTGTCTATGCATTATCTTTTTTCTTTTATAGCTGGTCGCTTTGTTGTTATTATTGTTATTTTTAAAGTCTCAGCACTCACCGTTGTCCTCTGCAATCTCGTTAGTTGGTTCGCCTATAGTATCTAGTTCAAATCGACATGTGTTGCCGACTACCAAGTCATGTTAGGGTTCCCTCCTTTTGCTTTCCTTCCGATTCCATTAGAAAGTGATTTGGAAGGCTCTCTCGAACCAAAGAGAGGATAATAGGCGGAAGTTAATTTTTTTACAGACACACACGAATAGGCTGCAGTTGGGGGGGTAACAGGCTTGTTCTTTTCGTCCTGTATGCTGGTATCCGTCATCCTGAAAGAGGGCCGGGATGGCTATTCAAACGTACTCCGTAGGTAACTTGGGCGAACCTAGTCGTCAGAATATACTGACGACGTATATCGTGAGGGGAGATTATGTCTTCACGTGTGATTAATCAAGCATGGCGAAAGTAGAGATGCCTGTAGGGAGGATGGCCGTGTGACAAGACAAACGCGGGTGCGGAAACTGAGAAAGAGTAAACACAAGTGACTGGAGAGCCAAGAGAAAGGTCTGGTAACCGTTGTCACACCTGTCTTCTGACGGCCTGAATGTATCACCCTGCCAGGCGGAAGTGAAGAGCACATGCAAGTGGGGCTAGTGCCTAAAATAAGATTTGCCTCTGTCTATATTGTTATTGGTGAGAGACAAGCCAAAAATTCTCCTCCCATAAATCACTTTATGTTAAGGGATGGACTTGGTACCACAGCGCCCTCCTGCTCAGCCACGAAATGAAGCTGAAACATGGACAATAGGGGGAAAAAGCAAGCCTACGAACAGACTTTTGTGAGTTGGCTCCCACGACTGATGTTCTCGGCCATCACGACAGGCTTAAGAGCATGAAGAATAGGCAATTCATTGTGTTCTGGACGGGTAGGGCGCTGTTTGCTTTTGCTTAGAATCAGGGCTTTCAGTAGCTTGGATTGCCCAGAACTTGGTGTACTCGATAATGCACCTCCCAGAATGCAATATTTTGAAAATAAGCTGAGTGAATTAGAAAGACGGTCAAAGGGCCTGAAGTATAAGGCCTCATGTCGCCGTAACACCCGCAGCATGTCCTAGGCTTTCATGAGACCACTCAAAGTAACGTGCCATCCTTTTGCGGCAAGAAGAGTCCGACGTGTTTCTGCTATTTTTGATGTGTGCGTAAGCCAAACTTCCGTGATAGCATCGCAATGGCATTGGTGACAGTCACTTCCATTGCTGCACTAATGGTGGATTTTTGTACTGTTCTTGTGACGATCATTTTCATTTCGCTTGAAAGTGTACAAAGCAGGTCGACCTCAATAAATGCCCAGTAGACCAATCCCATCTTCTTTTCTTTTCTGTTCTGATCGGTCTGAATTCTTCCAGGCTAAATGGGAGCAATATGGGATGTATTCACCCTATTTCGTTTGAGGCGATGAAGTACTGCTAGTAGAATTTTCACACAATGATATGAGTAGAGCTGACGTTTTCATTAAATTGCACATATCTTTGCTTTCCCAAAAGTTGTTCTCATCCAGGCAACAGTGGACGGCAGTTTCGACATCGCATCGGTCTTATCATCACCCCCAGTGGGAGTCGAACCGTGACAGTCCTTCATCACCTTAAACGAAATTAGGGAAATCCATCTCATATTACTGATTTACTGGTAGTCTCGAAACTCTACTTTAATACGAAAAATAAATGGGAGCAATCATGTAATTTGCTCCGAGATGGGTTCTGTTGGAGCAACTTTTTTCATCTTCATGCGTTATTTATGATGGGTGCTTAGACGTGCCTGACAATTTTTATGCTCGTTTAGTCCTAATTCTAGCTTGCTAGCCCACAGATCGACTAAGCAATAAACTATATCCATATTGCATCCAAGAGCACTACAAATCGGTCTTTTTTGTGCCTACAACTAGTGCAAGTTGCCATTTTAACTGACCGTTTGTTTGAAATTATTCGTTACATTTCATGTCCAATAACTGTTTTCTGGCTGATGCTAAAGAAAGTAAAATTTAACTCTGGCCTGAATCTTCTCAGGGCCCAGACTTCAGCCAACATTACTCCAAGTAGATCGTCAACATTCGGAGGTTTGATGAGTTTCTTGCCCAATTCTTTCGATGACACCGGGACATATATATGAGATGTATTCATCCTATTTCGTTTAAAGTGAATACCTCTCATGCATATGATCTGCTGGTGGTCTCGAAAGTCTACTTATAATCGAAAAATAAGTAGTGTAGTCAATTGCTATAAAAAAATAGAATTTTGCCTAATCGACGATCCCACGGCAAAATGTAATATTAAAAAATGTCTGGCCTTCCTTGAAATTTACATCTGCCCTGTGACCCAAGGGCAATTGTGACAGTGTGACGTAGTGGTTAACGTGTCGAGATTACACGCTGCACTGTTATGGTTCGACTCCCACTTGGGGTGTTGATAAGAACTAGGCGAGGTCGAAACTGCGTTCCACTCTTCTCTCTATATGAGTATCTTTTTCGAAGCAAAGCCATGTGAGAGTCGATGGAAATGTAAGGTCTTCTCATATTATTATGAAAAGATTTAACTACCAGTCGCCTTATCACCCTTAACTGAAAAGAATGAATACATCTCATATACGATCTACTTTCAGTCTTGAAAGCCTACTTGTAAACCCAAAACACTGAGCAATGTTTGTCATCTGCGGTGGTTTCATAGGAAACATAAATTAAGTTTCGTTTAGGGCTTCATAGCTCCATGGTACGGCATGAGCTTAATGTTACTACTAATAATAAACCGTGTGGGGCGGCAGTAATGGTATTATTACTGAATAGTAGTGGTTATTGTTGTTGTTATTTGAGCTTCTAACCGAAAAGCTTGAATCTAGAGAGATGTTTTATGAATTGTCATCAAAGGGCAAGAAACACTTTTTATCGTGGCTATGTCTGCTCCCAGAGGCAGGCGCATCAGAGTTGTGGAAAGCGGGGAGAGGCAGGAAGATGCAAATTTGTATGCAGGCCTAAAAAAGGTATATTTCGGAAGAAGGCCGTCTTGAGCGTTGGGCAGCAGAGTTGTCTACCTTGAAGAAAAGCAAAAAGTTTACAGCTCCCATTGGTAAACACAATATCATTGAAGTTAAAGGATACTTTTCCGCTTTATACGGCAGCATCGTCTGTGCTCATTCATGTCATTCTGGGTGGGCTAAGCCACTGACTTGAGAGTCAACAAATCTGACAGTAGGACAGCTTGTGAACTCCTTACATGCTTCTTCCTCTTGTCTCACCTACCTACCCAACTGTTTATATGTTGCTTATCTGTCCATCCATCTCCCACCTCCATGCCCAAGCCTGCTCGTCTCGTCATCAATCCGACAATGTGTGCACAAGTCCGTCATAATGTCTACTTGCTGACGGTTCGGCTGAGGTATCAGTAGGCGGTATTTCCTTTCATTTCCTGTCCGCTTTCTTTGGAGTTTATTCTAGTTGCACACTGTATTTTACACTTTTTCTGATACATCTATGCTATTTTTGATATTTTCCTCTCCTACCTTAATCTTTTTGCACAAATAGGCAATGAGAGAGCCCCGCCGTCATTTAGATTGCAAGTTATTTGTTTTATTCGTTTGCAGTTGCAGACATGGCTGTCTGTTTTGAGGTCAGTCTTAGCGACGGGCAAATAAGGCACTCGTCGCAAGAGGAAATTTAATAATGCCTCTATTTCCAATGCTGCCTGAAGAGCAGTCTAGACATGTATTTTTTGTTCATGTGTGTATATGCGGTTGGACATTCTGTGTATTCATACAGGCGTACACATGTATGATTGTTACGTACAAGTGTGTGCGATTCATTCGTTTATCTGACCCCAAAGATGGGCTGAACCTGATTGCCCGGACTTGGCTTCAATAATGGCAGCGTCTGAGGGATGAAACGACGTGGACCCTCGTGTCTAATAACATGAATAGTCTTCACACCGAAGGTGTTTGCATTTGTCCATTTGTGTGGACGTGGAGGTAATTTTTTCTGTTAGCCATCTTTGCCGCCCTGTGGGCAGCGGATGCATTTGTTGTGCCTACATTGAAGAACTGTCAGATGCATGCATATACGTGCGTGTTTGTATGCTTGTGTGCTTATGTGCTTATGTATGGTGTGCGTGATAGTGGCCAAGTGGGGCTCTGAGACAGGGGTATACCGGCCTCATTTAAGGTGGCCGCTTCTCGTGGAAGCAAGATAGTGAGTGTTGAGTGAAGCATAAAGGTCGGCGGAAGGCTGGGGACGAAGAGATGTAGATTTGGAGACGATGGCCAAGAGGAAAAGGTGAATGGAGGGGCTATAGGCGGAGGCGCCAAAGGAGATGTTGACGGCACAATTGAAGGGCGGAGCACTCGTTTTTCCGGGACGGACTGTCTTTTGTCAACAGGACACAAAATTGGGCATGAGTGTTTTGCGCATATGTATGTGATTATGCACAAACGCGAAAATATATATATTTATGTGTATGTGCGAAATGGGTGAATGTGCGTGTGGGAGAAGGAATTAGGGAGCGGTGGCTGGAGGTGGATGAGCGCGATTTCCAACAGAAGACGACCGAGGCCCCGAGGGGTAGAGGAGATGTCCGAGAGAGGGCATCAACAATGAAGGCATATCGGGTGAGGTTACTTAGGCTCGCCCTGATTAGAGCGGGTGGTGAGGAGGATAGGAGAGAAAGGGGGGTCGAGCGAAATGAGCATCTTCTCCAGGTTTACAGGCATTAGGGTAGGCAGAAGCAAATTGAATAAGAGGCTTAAACAAAACAAGAATGAAAACGCAGAGAAGCGTGCTTTCAGGAGGCATGCATGCAGCCACCATTCCCGAATCTGCTCATGCCTCATGAAGAATGGCCAAGAGGAAAGGTCGCCTCGATTAAGTAAGCCTCAAAGCTCGACTCTCCAGTTGAGTTTTCAGCCGATCTCATTTTCAGTTGAGTTGTTTTTCAGGTGATTTAGGAGTTGACAGTCGAGTTTTTTCATGTTCAGATGATACCTTGCTCTGATGATGTTCGTAATTTGACGGACGAAAGCTTAGCACCTTTTCACCGGAATGGAAGGAGATTACCTTGGAAACAGCGTCAGCATTAAGCTTCCAGTAAAGCCAATCGACAGCTGGTCAAGAGGAATCCGCCGTTGTCTTCTGGTGGAACCGACCTTCGAATCTCTTCACTCAAAACTTTCACTCGAAATTGAAGTAAGCTCAACAATTATGAAACAAGATATTCCTCGAAACCCAACTTTTATTCGCAGAATTTAGCAAGCCTAGGTGGCCTAAGATTATTTTTAGACGAGTAGTCCTCAAGAGGCTATTAAATTTTATTTATAAGTAGTGTTAAAATACTATCAGTAAATTACTACATTGTAGATACGAAGAAAAACTGGGTTTCGATGAATCTCCTGAGATAACATTGTTATAGGGACCTTCATTTCG
>CAAALY010245036.1:0-10072 GCA_900617795.1 Protopolystoma xenopodis
GCCAAGTCCACGTGGCCTCACCGGTTGCCCGGTTGCCACCCTCCTCTTCAGCTTCCCACACAGACAACAAACCCACCTTTGTCCACCTTTCTTTCTTCCCCTCGCCTCGGTAACACATACGTCGGAGAGGCGACTGTCAACAACTGGATCAACAGCCACCATATCGCTCGTCGGACAACGTGACTACGTCGCTTTCCGTCGCCGGGGCGACAGGCGTTCAGACTGCGAATCAACTTCCCGTTTGGATGCCAAAGCAGATGAGCCATCATTTGGCTCATTTTCCAGGAGACTGGAGCTCCTGACCACGTGGGAAAGCGCTGATGGAGGTCAAAGCTGGTGCCGGAAGGACGCATGAACCGACACTACCGGCAGGACTCGAGCTCGCCGCATTCGCGACTAGCGAAAACGCCTCCACTCGGCCAGGCGTCTCTCAACTTGCATTTTCATAGTAGAAAGCAAACATGCCGTTGCCATCGACGGTACCAGCATATAACGTTTGGTAAATTCCGAAACCATCAAATCCTTAAATCGCCTCAATCGACCTGAAGGGGCTCGAGCTTTTATCGGAAATCCACTGACTTTGTCTCAGCCTAATCAATTAGCGCAGAGGAATATCGTGGATTTTAATGTCAAATACGACTGCAACTGTGAAAGTGTGACTCGGAGGGACCTTGCTTGCCTCGCAAGTGCTGTCTGTCCCGTCATTAAATGCTATCTGTGGCTGTATGATGGAATGGTGGGCTCGAGGCTGTTGATAAGGCTCTGACAAGTTTGAGGCGCGGCGAAATATAATCTAATGGCATCCTGGGGTAAGTCATTTCATTGGGGGAAACTCAAGATCTACTCATACTTCAGGAAGATGAACTTATTTGTCATGGATTAAAAGATGATCCAAGGCATTCTTCATTCAGCAGGACGGTCAAGGCTTGCTGCCGAGGTCTTTCATTCATGTATACAACGACATTCCAGCTTCTTCCGACGAGACATATACACGATTCCCTTCAATTGATGCTCCCGCACCAATCGATTTACGAGATGAAATAGTGCTGTTTGACTTTTCATTTTAAACGAGAAGTTGGTTGGAAGGAATTCGTGAATTAGTCTCACCAGAACCAAAAGGAAGATTGGCTGATGAAATAAATGAGAATGTTGTATCATATATATCTCAGCTTACATCTGTCTGTACCACCGTGGCAGGCATCGCCAGAACAAGAAACAGTACTTTGAGAAAAAAAAACATTAATAAAGTAGGATTTCTTGTTTTGACGATATATGTCACGTTGGTATGGGCTAAGGCTCAGCACGGATGCATCGGCGTCGCAGGACTGTGAGCCGAGGACTTGTTCACACAATCCAACAGTATTCTTCACTCTAAGGCAAGCCTCCCTCGGTTTCCAGTAGAGGCAATTCACGAATTCTTTGAAACAGACTTTTACTTCGACATGAAAAGTCGAATCGCACCAACCTACCAAGCGGGTTTTCGAGGGTGAACTTTCTGTCACATCTTCCTCGAATCTGTCTACAAAAGGTTGTCTCCGAAGCCATAGCAACGGAGGTATGCCAAACCAAGGCGGACTTGAGGACTCGAATCAAGTCCGCCAGGATGGCAAAACGAAGAGTAATGGCAATTTTGGTATATATAGGCTTCTTTATGCATGTATTTATGAGTTGAGATTGTCAAACATGGGGATACGGTGAAATTTATTGAAGGACTGGAGCGTTTCCTGCTAAAAAGGCAGCAGAAACGGGATCGGTGCCAATGCGAGAGTAGACGTGGGAGGGCGACGAGAAGGCCTTAGAGATGAGCTTATGTCTCGGTGAAAAGCACTCGTGTATGTGTGTACATGCCTACTTGGTTGAGGATGTGTGGGTGTGTTTGTGTTTGTGTTCTAGTGTGAGTGTAAATGGGGGCAAAACAACAGGATGATCTACTAAAAAGAGGGGTGGCTTAGTTTTTCCACCTCATGAATTTCAAATCTAAGTGATAAATAGACAGGCAGACACGTCCACAAATACACACAAACACATAAATACATAGGCAGACAGATGCATGTAAGTACAAGAACAGGGCATGTACACACGCATGGAAATAATAAAAGCAATAAATGCGAATTTCTAAGTGGAGAAAACAAAAAGTCAAATGTTACAATGCCGTGAAAAAAGCAGCACAGCCTATCACTAGTTCAGGTGGAAGAGGAGGCAAAAGCTCTTTTTGTTTTATTTCAGAGATGATAAGATCTACAAACTAGTGCCAGGGTAGCCAGGATTGGGCAGCTGTTGGTGCAACTGTGAGAACCACCGATGGACGGTTGTAGCCATGTCCTTTTCGAGGGCTTGGGTGTGGCAGCATTCATCTACCGCTGTCGTCAGGCGAAAAAAGACTTGGACACTCACTGCCCTCTTCCGCATCCTCGTCGTCATCGTCGTCGTCGTCGTCATCATCGTCGTCACCCTCCTCCGTCTTCTTCTCATCCTTCTCCTCCTCCTCCTCCTCATTTTGTGCCGTTTTGCTCTCTCTTTTTTTGCTCTCCCTTTTTGTTGTCTTCTTCTCTTCTCTTATCTTCTCGTCCAAGTCCACGCCTGCCTCTGCTTCTGCTTCTGCGTCGCCCGCCCGTCCTCGCCTCCGAGGCGCCACCATCCGAGACTTGTCATCCAGACGGGCTTGGCGCCGATTCTGCCTCCATCTGGCCGATGGTCGGCTTGCCGAGCTGGTTGCTACCGCCGTCACCTGGCCTCGGAGACAAGAGTCCGGCTGCCTTCGAATGTTGTTCGTCTTCCTTCCGACGCCGGGCAATCCTTCTTTTACCTTCTTCTCCTGCGCCTCATCATCATCATCATCATCATCATCATCAGCCTTCTCCTCCTCCTCCTCCTGCACCACCACCTCCTCCTCTCTCTGCTCCTTCCACTCCTCCTTCTGCGCCTGCTCCTCTTTCGTCTCCCGAAGCAGAGTGGCTGAAGTCGACGTTTCGTGGGAGCCTCGGTCTGAGGCGACCGGGCCTGGTCTGCGACGGCGTTGGCGTCGACCGACTCCCTCTGCCTGATCCGGTTCTGGCAGACAAAAGTAAAGCATACCAGGCAGGAGTTAGCGACACCAAAAAGAACCGGCATGTCACTATGGAATTAGATTGCATAACAAGATACACTGTTTTCCTATCTTCTTACAAAAAGTAATGGTCACTATTCTCGCAATTAAGTTGAAGTATATGCCCTCCCACTACAACGGTTAGTCTCGCTACAGTAAGACATGACTTCTGATTTTGATACACAACGATACTCATGACACGGGTTCTAATCCCACTGGGTGTTGAATGACATTTCACACGTTTGCAGAGTGATCGTCGATGACGCAAACTTGTATTTGCTATTACAATAGACAGCATTACTTATATTCATATTGAGTAGAATGTAGGTTTTATTTGAAATTCACGTCTGCTCTCTGTCCCAGGGGCACTCGTGGCAGTTTGGGGTAGCTGTAACGTGGCGACATTACGCAATGCACTGGCCGGATTCTAGTCTCTCTGGGGATGCTGATGAGATCAGTTCATATAAAGTTAGCGATAAATTAAATGGAAATGTGAAACATATCCTACGCGAACTAGGCCGTATACAGTCTATATTCCAGATTTACTGGTACTTTCAAAAACCGACTCGGTGGGAATTTAAGTCTTTTAATTAAGTATGGTAAACAGGCGCATCTCTCCTAACCAATTGATCTTTTGAAATTACAATTTGAGCCATTATTTGTAAGTACATTTCGGTTAACTTATCCGTAGTATCGAGCAATCAAATCTCTCATTGGTGGTCTCGCACCAATCAGGGGCAGATCTTCACACCATGCATGGGTTTAAACAGGAGAAACTTATAACTCAGTCCTACCTCTCAAGGACCTCGTATTTCTTGAGGAGACCAGATAATGCGGGCCCACCTGGGCTAGCCAAGACAAACGAGTCTACACAAAAAATAATGAAATAAATGAGAAGGCAGTATCATATATCAATGCCACAATTGATTGTTGGCTTTTTGTTGTTCCTGGCCTTTTCGTCGTTGTTGGGTGGAAATGTCACAACGATACTCACAACATGGGTTCTAATCCCACTGGGTGTGCTGAGGAGACCAGTTTATGTGAGGTCGAAATCGCAGCCAAGTCCGAACAACAGGAATTGTTTCCATTACCAACCCATTGGCTTGGTATATTCCTAGATGCTTCGCTGGTATCGTGGTCGGCATCGTCAGTGGGAAGTGTTATCCTTAGCACAGAGTTACAACCTATCAAAGTGACATTTCATTGACAATGCAGACTACGAATCTAGCGAACCTCTAGGAATATACTGAGTCAACAGACTGATGCGAAAATAATCTCTGTTGCTCGGATCAAATTGCGTAAACGAGGTAAAGCCAACATTATAAAGTTAAATTGGAGTGTGGCCAAACCAAATCCTTTATCAGAACCTAGTCAGTCCATGCCGCTTTTTGAGTGATTTAAGGACAGATAGCTGAGTTTTTCCACAATCAGACAAGTAGGCTTCAAGATGTCATCAAAGTTCACCTTGTACCGCCTCCTAACAATGCTATCTCATCCAAACTTGGCTGATCCCACCGGGACCCGAAAGAAATGACTTTGGTACAGGTGTGATTGATGAGTTGGGCGGAACAGATCTCTGCCATGTTGTTCTGTGGTTCCAAATAATTTGAGCTGGACTTTCGTCTAAATTTCGAATTGAATAGCTTTCGAGGCTATCAGTAATGCTTGAATACGAAATTAGTCGGTCCACGTCGAATTGAGCTGATCGTGGGACAGTTTGCTAACTGCTCCTACCCATCCAGATGAATAAGACTCAGGAATCTATAGAATTTCAATCTTAGCCTTGGCCCCCAAAAGGGTTCCTATCCCGACTCAACTTAGCTGCAGTTTCGATCCTGCACGCCCAGGGGGATTCGAACTCGGATCATGAGTATCGTTGCGAATTTACCGCATCATGACGAAGAAAATGCCAGAAAGGGGCTAGAAATTATCGGTGGCATTCATATATGCTTCTATTTATGGCATTCTCATATATTGCTATTATTATTATTTTCTTTAGCGGGGACTCGTTAGTATTGGTTAGCCCAGGTGGGCTTGCAAGGACCTAAGAGAATTAATGATATGCTTTAATAGGAGGTGTATTTACCATATTTCGTTTATGTGATAAGGGTAAGTGGAAACATAAGGTCTACTCATATAAATTTGGGAAAAAATAACTAGCAGTTCCCTTATTATTTTAAACGAAATAGGGTGAATACACCTCATATATATCATCTACTGGTAGTCACGAAAGCCTACTTATAGACGAAAAATGTTTTTATGTCTGCAAGATTTTGGTTTCAGTAATCACAATTCTTAAGACGTGGACTGATATTATTTTATACAAATCATGTAAACGCCAAGGTTTATCTACGTTTATTTTGATCATTATCATTTCAGAATGAGAACCGAATATTTAAGATAGCCAATCGGAGCATGGTCGAAGAAATAGGCCCAAGTTTCTGATTAATTAAGTCACTTAGATGAATTAGAACTTATTTGCTTCAGGAAGCTTAAAGTGTTTTAAAAGCTGATAGCTGAGTTATGCCACAATCAGGTAAGTAGGCATCAGGACGCCATTGAATTTGCCTCCCAAATTGTTGCCTCATCTAGACTGGACTGCAGTTTCCACCTCGTCTCATCGTTCCATCAGCAGCCCTAACAAAATTAGGTACTGGGTCGGGGTTGCCGTGGCGACATTCCCACTCAAACACAGGTACATATAAGTCACGGGGCGATTGTAAGAATTAGAGTAAACCAAGCCTATCCCAACTCACAGTTTATGGTGGGAAAACTCAACTATTAATCCTTAAATCACCTGAAGCTGTTGTCAAAAAATTACTGATCGTTTCAAAAATTACTCACATCGAAATAAATTCATACAGCAAAGTGTTGCTGAGTCCGTGTCTACAGGTCCAGCCTTGCTCAGCAGAAGCAAAGGGACTTCACCTCAGGACCGACGTCCCATCAACTAGCTTTGTAGCTCTCCTGATTTCAATACAACTTCAATCTTTCTCATCTGCCCCTAGACAGTTGCGATGATCTAACTGTATGCAGTTTTGACATCTACTCGTTCAATTAGATAATGTATTTTGCCAAAGGTAGGATTTTTCAAAGATGTGACCAATTATATATCAGTAGTGTAGCTAGTTTAATGTCAAACACATTTAAAGTTCTCATAAAAGATATTAGTCGTGGGGCCATCTGGGCGAGGGGTTAAAGATGAAGTGAAATTGAGCCTAAGCGTTGCTGTATGTCCCGGTAAAAGTTCACTTTCCCTTGCTGGCGGTCAAAAATCAGTTTTTGTCCACTACTTTCTTCAACAAAACTAATAAGTTGAGATTTAGGGAGGAGCTAACTTACACTTTCATTCCCCTCTTTCACAAGACAAGCCACTCTGCCTTAAAATGCAAATCGTCCAGAACAGTGATGAAAAATTAATCCAGCTTACTCATCGGCCCCTAGGCAGTTGCCATGAGCTAACTGTATGCAGTTTTGATATTTACCTTAGACTCGTTCAGAAGTAGGATTTTTCACAGACGTGACCAATTAAAAATATATCAGTAATGTAGCTTGTGTCAGATATATCATAGGCTTGTCAGCCTCTCAGGCTGGAAATTCATCAAGTGAAACTGCTTTCGAGGCATCTCTTGTATTTTGGTCACTTGCACTTTGTGCAAAATAGTGCGCGATGAAGAGATTCGTGTAGATTTGTCTCCCCAAACGGTGAAGGCGGGTGACAGCTGTTCTGAAGTCGTTTGATGTCATTATGAGTTTGAGGCTGATGCAGTCTACAAGAACTCCTTTTTCGGGTTCGGTAAAAAAGAATTGGCCTTTCGTTTTTTTTGCTACCGCCGTACAGACACCTTCAAAGCTGAATTACATTCTTGAACTAACTCAAGTCAGCAAGGCAAACTGGCTCTAGCCCACATTCCACATATACCCACAACAACTAAAAATGTATTGAAAACATACGAGAACCAGAGCTAGGTCACTTAAAGTGACGAAGACCTCTCCCAGCTCACATTTTATCTTGGGATTGTCGCTGAAGCAGACAATTGTTTGCCAGTACCACCGGCAACGTTAGTGGTATTCGAATTGCATATGATTTCGAGACTATCAGTAGACCTTGAATAAGACTTCTACTGAACGTCTCGAAAGCCCACTTAATTCGAATACAGATATAGAATTATTTGGACATTTTCTCCTCATGTTATGGTATCAAAAGTAACAATACATATTTTTCGTTTGTTTAATTGTTGGTGTTGTGGTCGTGGGTTGGGATCAGATATGGCATGAACAGAAGAGCCTGTTAGGCTTCGTTGCGTTAGCTTGTCGTTTTTTAAGAATTCGATCCAACTCTGATTTGTAGAAGATAAGAGAGCTGGCCGTAACCAGATGAAGAAGTGTCATCTATGCTTTATTAGCCTGAATTGTATAGCACCCTCAAAAGAGATCAAATTAAAAGGAATCTGGTGAGATCAAATCTCTTCACGGAACACACTTTCACACCAAATTCGCGTCATCACTAATTGAAGAAGAGACAATGTCCCATAAAAACAGAAACAAACATATGGTTGAAAGCACTAACCATTTGAACACCGGGCTTCGCCATACAGTTTCTCCCGCTCTTTGACAGTCTGGATTTCTTCTTCCCTCACCCCATCAACTGCAGCCATGCGAGTGTCTCTGGAATGACCCGAGGCAACCAGATCGGCTTGATCTGTCAATTGATTGGCCCCGGCCTCAACAGACTCCCCGTTGCACTGTCGGTTGACCGTGGCCTCGGAACTCGTCGCCAACCTGTTTGTCTGAGGCTCTCTTGGCTCCGTTGCCTCGGTCGACTGTGGCAACTTTTCCGTCTCCAAGTGGCCCGAAATGATGGCGTGGGGTGTCGAACTGGAGGGTTTACGGGGTCTGGAGGCGTCAATCACAATGGTGGCCACGTCCGCACGACAAAATGGATTCAATGGTGTGAGTGGATAGCGTCGCTTTCGTCGTTTCTTCTTCTTTCTTCGAGCCATGCTTTCGGCCCTATTGCAGGCTTCTGGAACGACTGAAATCGACTCTTTGATCGTCCCCATCCTGTTGATCTCAGATTCCGCTTCATGTCTCTTCACCTCGGACTGTTTTGATCCTTGGGATGCTTCCATTTTTCCCTCATCCTGCCTCTCAATTGGCCCAGAGGTGCCCCTGCCCTCGGGCCTAACGTCGCCGACGGAGCCTTCTCTGCAGCATGCGGACTCGGACTGGTCCCCATCAGCAGACCATGTGGACGGCTTTATCATCAAGGCTGCCGCGGAGACCTCCGGAGCCGGTCTCGATGGCCGGACGCGACCCAGACCCATACGGCAGGGAAGCTGGGGCAAAGGGATTGCTGAACTCGGGCCCAGGTCATAGGTGAGGCCGCAGTCAAAGGAGGGTGGAAAGGGCTCAAGACCCTCACTACCCTCACTGGCTGAGGAAGGGCAAGAGGAGTCCAGAGAGGAGGAGGAAGAGGAGGAAGATGAGGAGGAGGAGGAGGAGGAAGAAGAGGAAGCAGCAGAACAGCTGGAGAACGAAGAGGTATTGGTGTGATCGGGCGAGCTAGGGCTCGAAAAGTAGGAGGACAAACACGGTTGTTGCGGCGGCTGCTTCAAAGACGACACGGAGTCCTGCTGAATATGTTGGTGAAGACGAAAGGGTCGCTGATGAAGTGCTCTGCCATCTGGATGGGGCATGATTCCTCTAAAAGTGGACTCTATTGACGCATCTGCCGTCTAGGCGAGACGGGGTGTATTAGCAGGTGAAAAGGAGGCACAAAAGTGGCAGCAATAAGGAAATCTTGCATTAAAAACCTTAGTTATCTCAGGTAGCATACAATGACGTAGGAAAGCTAGTCAAACTTTTTTACAATGAAATAAGTTCCGACAGCTACTCACATGATATTTAGTAATATCGTATAATATAGTGAAGAATATAAGGTTGCCTTACCTACATCAATCCCATCAAAAAATGCGGTTTGGGCCGTGTGATCAATGGTTAGCATGATATTAATATCAGATAATATTATAACATGATATGGATAACATAGAATATATATAGTAATACTACTAATAGAGGTGCTGATAAAACCGGGGCAATGTCGAGCCTTCAGTCTAGAGCGGATAAGAAAACATTTTGGCAGATAAGGCTAGGCTTTTACTCGCCTAATTTTAAGGCAATTCAACTATCAGTCCCTACATCATCTCCAGCAACTAAAATGAGTGAAGACCAAATACGAAGTTGCATTAATCTCGTTTTCACAGTTGAGTTGTATTTTGAGGGCGATTTCGAAGACGATTGCTGATAACATCCTTCCTGGCTCAGAGATAATGCCTGAACTATAGTCTAAAATTAGGCTCGAAACTCTACCTATCTACGTAAAATTAGGCTTTTAAAATCATTCTGAGTTAGGACCGGTATTGCATATAGACACTAATACACACACACACACACACACACGAGTATAAGCACCATAACCAATATGAAAGATAATAAGCCTATATATTTTCGTTTTTTACTCATGTAAATATATAAAAAGTTAGATAGAGCAGGACAGTCTTTTTTACCTGATGCTAATTTAAGACTTTTACAAAAATGAATTCCAGTTCTGATTAAGTCCGTCAAATGATGGACGAAATCTTAGCCTGTTTCCATCCAAAACGAGTGAGGATGTCTCGTGGACTGTCTCAAACCGAGCACCATTTTGAGGCTAAACAGTTGACGCTCAACGCGAATCAGCCGTCGTCTTCTGGTGAGATCGACCTTCGAATCTCTTCTTCATGCACTTTCATACTAAACGAGGTTCTCTCCAAAAAATCTCCTACATGAACATTTTGATGTAAATGTGCACGAAAAGTGGGTTGAGAGGCAAAGTTGTCCAAAAATGCGAAAGGAATGCCTTTTCGGGTAATACCCCTATAATCGTCAAGTGAAGATGAGCCAGTGTTGTCTTACGTCTGGGTGTCTGGGCGTCTGGGCGCATAT
>CAAALY010245069.1:0-10713 GCA_900617795.1 Protopolystoma xenopodis
GAACTCGGGACTCGAACGGGACCCGAACTATGAACTTGTAACGTATGGTGTTGAAGCGCTAACCACTTCGCCACTTTGTTACAAATACGCCTAGGTAACAGGGCAGCCCTGAACTTCTAGAAAGGCCAGGCATTTTTCCTTAACACATTTTGTGGTGGTATTTTCAATAACTTAAATTTGTATTTGCTATAGCAATCGACTACGTTACTTATTCTTCATTTATAAGTAGACTTTCAAAACTATGATTTGATCATATATATGAAATGTATTCATCCTATTTCATTAAGGGTGATAAAGGATATCGTGTCAATATGACTTAATAGTTAACGCGCCGAGATTATGCTTTGCACTATTATGTTTCGAGTTCTGTTAAGGGTACTGATGACACCTAGCCGAGGTAGTAACTTTAGTGCACCTTTCCTACATTCTGGAAAGCAAGGCTACGGGTAATTCAATGGTAACTACATGTATATTTATATTAGTGAGGGAAAATCAAACTAAAATTCCCTCTATCACCCTAAACAGAATAAGTTGAACACATATATATAAATATATATAATTTTTAGAGGGAGATATAAGAATGATAGCAACTTCAAATATCCAAAACAAAATAGTGTTTATTCCATTACTTCTTCCATGTATCATGCTCACTATAAAGTTTATATATAGAAGCTAGATTAATTCCAAACTTTGAGCCGTGGAATTTGTGCATTACAAGACTTTTTGCCGATATCATAGTCTACAGTGTCAAAGAGTTATGCTACTCCTAGCATCAGGCAACATCTCGTTAAAGAGAAAAATAAGTTCAACTTCTTGAATAACTTTCTTTTAATACGTTGTCTTATCATTTCTGTCCTAGTACATCTACATACTTCTGACTTGCTTATATTCGACTGCATTAAAGGTGTACCCTTTGTTGGCAAGCTTAATGGGTATTATCACCCTCGCTTGTCTACCTTGCCCTCTCCTCGGTTTACCGAATTTATCGATCTAAATCAGACCAATCCGAACTTCCCCCATGACCAACGAGTTCCGTTTTTATTCTTATTAGCTGACTGATATTGCTTGTTTTCTGTCAAAGTATAAAGAGCATTTTCTCGGTGGTAGAGTTCAAGGCTGTTTTGGAAAAATTTCTTTCTTTCTCCCCAACTATCCTTTGCTCACTACTGTCTCTCATAGATATATTTTGATTAACCCTTGTCATGATTGTCATATTTGTCGAGCATACTTCCATTTCGAGTAAAAGTGCTTGGAAAAGAGATTTAAAGACCGATTCCACCAGAAGACGACGGCAGATTCCTCTTAACCACCTAACGATTGGCCTCACTGGAACATTCATGGTGACGCTGTTTCCAAAGTAATCTCCTTTGGTTCCGGTGAGAAGTTGTTAAGCTATCATCCGCCATAAGACGAACATCACCAGAAATAGGTCGCGTTGTCACAATAAAATTCAAGTTACTAGTTAAGAGAACTCACCAGAAATCCGCAAAAAACGGTATATATACTCTATATCTGATATTTTTGATCAGTAATTTGTTTAGTTAAGGTCATATGTCAACCTCAAAGCCTGTGAGTGTGTCTGTCTCTGTATGTTTGTGTTTAATTTTACATAAAACCCGCAGTGATGGCTAAAAGTAATTAGAACAGCAAACGTAACGTTTGTTCTCGGCCATCAAGTTTTGATAGCCACTATTACCCCTTTTCTCCATACATGGTATAACCATCACTCCGATTGCGCAAGGTCCGATACACATCTGGTTTTGTTGATGAGCCTATTTTTTGTTTTTGGTCTTAATGCGAGAGCAAAAGAAAGAGCTAAAAGTACAGGGAAGTGACTATGAATAGAACCAAGACAAGAAAAGACTAGTAGCGTTGTCTCATTCTTGCCTGCGGCTTAACTCGAAACCCAACATTTATTCGCATGATTCCTATACCCAAATTCCTAGGTTTCTTATGATATTTTAATCTAACCTGTTGACAAACAACATCATAAAAACTGTCCGCCATTCTTTGTAATTTAGATAAATCTGCCGAGCTAAGACTGCTTGCCAATGATTGGTGTAAACTGGTTTTTCTACCTATCAAGGAGTGAAATTTTATAATTGAATGTATGAAGACCAAGATAGTGTGACTTATCTCTTTGACGAGTTGTGGTGTTGTACTAAGAATGGCGAGACTCACTGACGATTCCGACTACGATGCCGGAAAAGCGTCTTAGAATGTACCACGTCCACGGTCCGAGTTTTGAAATGCTCATGCACACAATGGACCCTGGACTAGATGCGTTCCTCTAAGTCTTCCTACCAATATGGCCAAGTTTCGAAAACAAGGTCAAACAACCTCTGTAATTTTATAATGTTTTTTTAGTTCATGATATGAACTAAATCCTGGGATGCCCTCTGAAGGACTCGCTTAGATCTATTTGGCAAAATAGGTCTATCAATAATACAAAACCTAGAAATAACCCTATGTGAAAACCATTATTTGAAAAAGCGAATCTGGTTGACTTGTCGGGTCAGAGCTTCCTTGCTCTTAATGTAAAGTGATGATTCCCGAAGACATTAGAATCCATACGTACTACGTACGCATGTATAAAAACTAGATTTTGAATCAGGTTCTTGCTCTCCCATCACACTCATTTCAAGAGCATGCTATCACACGACACTCGTGCAATTGATGCAATCACATGCGGTAACATTGCAGGATCAAAGGCTTAAGTGTTTTAGGGTAGAATGCAACTGTTCATTCGGCCAACCAAATTATAGCCACCACGTAATTCATGAATTTTCGTATCAGCCTTCAAATTATGTGAGCACTTTAAGCAGAAAAACTCTTGAATTATTTTTTTCTTCTGGGCTGGCTCTCGTCATCGCGTACCATATTTGCGCGTCAAATGCATGCTTCGCCATTGCCAGCTATGCTATTTCCTATATCAGAGTCTTATCTCAGAATCAATTCAAGCATTCTCGGCAGATTGGAGCATCTTTTTGCTATAGTCTCGAATGGTTAAGCCAGCGACTACCCCTTTGGAAATAAAATGAGGGTATCCTTACATGCCTTTCAAAGTGCCACAATCCAGTACGCTGATCCTTTCGTCTCATGCAAGTTCCTTGCGAGTTTTGACTGCTTAAACTAAAATAAATACTTGCATATTCATAAGTATAAAAGTGAATTATAATAAAAATTAACTTCCTATATGAGTGGTCTGACAGTTTTTGCAACTTTTTCGTGTTACCAAGGCAACTTATTTGGGTGTATCTTGTCCAAATTCCTCTGTTATACGAGTTCTGATAATTCCTAACTGTGGACTGTGGACCTGGTAAATTTCTATGCGCTTCTTTGGCATCATACTCGTCATAGTCAGCGAGAATTACTGGTCTTTGCAAAAATGTTCAACTCGTCAAAGAAATAATATACACCGGTAGGGAGTAGATAAATGTACCAGGCCACAGGGAGGAGCAATATGACAATCTTTGGCAGAAATTTGAGCAGGAAATTAACTTTACTTGTCTCTTTAGCGAGTCGTAGTTTGGTGCTAAGAATAGCAAGACTCACTGACTATGCCGAATACGATGCCTAGAAATTTCTGGGAATATACTAAGTCCATGGTCCGACGCCGGAAACTATTGTAGAAGAGGACTTCGGACAGGGTGCGTCTAATTAGGTCGCCCTGACGACACGACAAAGTTGTAAAAAATATTTCAGACCCCTCCTAACCATCGAATTATGCTTGTGGCTAAAAAGGCCATAATATCTTGGTCTACATATCTACTCGTAATTTCTTATGTTTTATAGGATTTGAGTTTATTTAGAATGCCACACACAACTGTTAGTAAATAAGTGAGGGGCTTAAAGGCTTAAATTGGGTTTGTCTGAGAAAGTTGGATATTAAATCCAGAAATGTGATTCTGTTTGAAAATATAATTCCTGAATTCGTATCTTCTCTAGAAATATGGGTGGTTTAATTCATTTCTTTATATTCGATTAAAGTGAAATCTCCATATCCTATTAAACGTTTAGATAACTAGTCTAATTCTAAGGCCAAGCACTCAAAGCTTGTTAGCATAAAATCAAAAGTAACATAAAATATAGACAAGACAGGACATTGGATATACTATTATAAAGCCTCAAGTTTTGCAGGTAATTAGAATATTTGCGGAATATATATTTGGGCAAAAGGGCCAAAATATTGAATAGAAGCTATATCTTGAGGAAAATGAATAGGGAATACTTGTGACTGTTGGATACAATCAGAGCAAGATTGAAGAAGCTTGGAAAACCCGGAAAGCAACCAAAGGAGATTTGACTAGCCTTGGGTCTAGTTAGGGCTCTCACACTGCACATGAATTATTAGTATTGTACAAACACAACTGGAAAACATGTGAATTTACCATTAGGCGCAGGATATAGTAGGATCAACAATAGAAATGATTTAAGCAAGCGTACAACTATTCATACATAATCACAGCCACTTAAAGTGTCCCGTTCACATCCACCACATGATAGCCCCAGCCGTATCACTTATCAAGAAATGTGTAAAGAGAGTATTCAAAAACTAACCAAATCGTAAAATGCATCATTGACTATAATAAATCAAGCTTTTAGGAATATTTTTAATTGCAGCAGGACACCTTAATGGTCTTATTGTTAGATGATAATTTGTAGAGCTTTGCTTGACCTTGTGACGATCGCTTTCACATTACTTAAAAAAATTCAATATGGATTTATATGGTCCACTGAACGGTATGTTGGGGACTTCTTCTTACAAATATAATCAAATCTACAAGGCAATTTTACCTCAGGTATATGAGCAACTCTCAAAATACCACTGTAAACGAAAGATTTTACTTCAGTTTTTTGTAAAGCTGATTTATGAATCCCTTAAACTCGTATTTCAAATATAAATGATCCAACGAAGACATTTAATAAATAAGGGACTCTTCGAAACTCTGCTTTACATATTATCTAGGACTTTAATTTTCATTTTTGGTAAGTTATTTCTACGACAGTCAGAATATTTTCTTCCAAAGCACCCTCAATCCAACTCAGTGGTATGCCTGTGGTGAAAACGTAATTACGTATTTTTATAAGCTCCAACTCATCGTATTTACCCTATAAGCTAGAGTTTGCCCCTATTGCGTCGTAAAAAAATTTTAAATAGTGAAAGATGTTACTTTATGTCAATTTAAAGAACAAAGATACAACAAAATAATATAGTATTATTTTCATCCAACGCGTCAGAATCGTAATAATCGTTTTTTAGATGCGCAAAATCTTCAATTAATTGTCCCTGAAAAAGCCGAAGTCCAGATATGTTCATTTGCAGTACATTCAATTCCGTTTGAAGAGGCGAGTGGAAGAAACTCGTAAGTTGGCCTCATCAGAAGCTGTAGGGGGACTGCGTTGGAGCTGTGATTGTAGATTTGTGCAAATAGGTCCTCGGTGCACCTGCCCGCGACCCCAATGAATCCTTACACAGCTTTTGTCCGTAATGTAACGGACATTGTCCGAGCAAAACACAATGCTTTACGATCATTCACTAGGCAAAAAAGCAATAAAGGTGACTGACTGCAATCATGCCTACTTTTTATAGTTTGGCTTGATCCACTTAGTAAGGCATCTCATGATATGGTTGGAGATCTTATGCTTTGCCTACATGCTGTTTAAAAGTGAAGGGGACGCAAATGACATGTGAAGTGTTGAATTTATGACCGAATAGCTGCATTTTTGCATACAAGACTTAGCTTTTGTAGCTTAATCCTGCAATGGTGCCGTATGTTATTGCGTTCTATTGCACATGTGGTGTGTGCCTACAATTCTCATGAGATATGTGGAACTTGAAAGTGAAAACCAGATTTGTGGCTAATCGGGCCTTCACATCTTGCTCGACAATAAATCTTGTTCCCCGCTCTCTAATCCTATCAAACACCAGCAGAAAGTTTTCCGAAGTGTCCTGATATCCCACTTCCTCGGTAGTTCCCCTATCTTTTTTTAAAGCTGGCCCGATGGTAACATCAGAACCCTAGTCGAGTCATCGAGCCTTCTATCTTGCTTAAACTAGATGTTTCCTTTCATCCTTTTTGTTAGTATTTTAAGGTAATTCTCAATTAATCCTAATGGGTAAAATAAAATTAAAATTTGTCTTAATATTCTCAGTTCTTGCTCTCGATTGTTAAATTCTGTAAGACGCAGGCTCCTTGTTATCATGGAATTCATAACTCTCATTGAAATAGTTTTAAAAAAAAATTAAAAGTAATTCCGCATTTGTTGGTTCCCTATGTACATTCCCTCGTAGTTTATTCGCCTCTTTGCTAACTAGGCTATCTAGAAAAGGTAAGCTACCATCCTTTTCTAGTTCCATGGTGAACTTGATATTCCCGTCGATTACATTCATTAACGTTAGGAATTCTCCTAGGCATTCTGTGCCCTGTTGCCATACGGCAAATTAGTCATCCAGGTAGCTAACCAGCAAGAAGAGGCTTGACTAGCCTCAAATTCGGTTATCACTCCTAAGCCCCACGCGTCTCACAAACATTGCATGCACACAACATACGTGTAATGAAATGCAATCCCATGCAGCATCAGTGCAGGACCAAACAGAGAAAAAAATTAGTATTTTAGGGAGGAAGCTGTTCGGTTTCAATTACAGCCATTTCACGCTTCTATTGCAGCCATTTCACATGTCATTCTCAGCCACTTCACTTTTTAACAGAATGTAGGAAAGGCATAGGATCTCCAAACAAATCATGAGATGTCTCTTTAAGTGGACCTAGCCAAACTATAAAAAGTAGGCAGGATTGTAGCCGGTCACCTTTCTTGTCTTTGTGCTTTGTGAACTATCGTAAAGCACGCTGTCCTGCTCTGACGATGTCTGTTGCATTACAGACGAAAGCTCAACAAAGATTTATCGGGGTCGCAGGACAGTGAGCCAAAGACCTATTCGCATAAATTTGTAATCACAGCTCCAAGGCAATTACTCTACAGATTCAGGTAATACAAACCTACGAATTTCTTCCACTCGCCTCCTTAACGAAATGAAAGCTAATCCAGCATACATTGGCAAAGTCTAAATTGCGTAGCTAAAAAGTATTGTAGGTGAGGGCCGTCGAAAAAATCGCATTGTAATGCAGTATGACTATAATTTGTAGACTATACTTTTAGGCACGAAGAATTCACTAAAAATATATTCATAAAAACAAATTATAAAGGAAAATTACGCTCAAATGGTAAATTGTTCTGCAATTAAAAAAAGGCATGCAATTTTATTATCTATTATTTAAATTATAGACGACAGAGTTAGAAGGTAGGATAAGATTCATACAACTGAAATTAACTATCCACAGCATTTACGGAACTATTTTTATCAGACCAGTCTCAGGCTTCATGGCAAGCCGTAGAACGGTATGAAGATTAAAGGTTGTTACGCTTGCTCTCTGTATACAGTAAGTAAACCAGCAAATTTTCACTTTCACTACTTCCATAGTGTAAGAAATTTGTTTAGTCCTGGAAGGCCGCGATAATTTGAGGGGAATATTAGACTTTGCAACAGAAGTGCAAAATCTCAGGCATTTTAAATTTCTGGAATTTCTTCAGGGTAGACTAGAGTAGTTCTTTGCAAAGGTCTTTAAATTAGCCCCATAAGTTGTCTAGTTCAATAGAGAATTAATTGATAAAAACAACCATTTTATTTAAAACATTTTAAGGAGTAGAAATCAATGATGAATGAATATTAGCCATTACTTATCAGTAAAACACCTCCCTAAATTTGCCCATTTGGAAGTATTGGTGGGCAAGTATATCAATAACAAGGTGTGCACATATTGGTAATATATACGTCTAGGGTACATCTTAACTGGGTTCGAAACAAATTACAAAAAAATCTTGAATTAATATTACTACAATATTAGTAACTTATATATAATGTATCGTAATCCAGAGAGCCTAAGTAATAGAAATCTAAAGTTGATTTTTCAAGTGAATGGTATGAGTGGTTTAAAACCTGCTAGACTTTATTTTGGGATTTAATCTAAGCTTAGAAATGGATTTAACTTGTTTTAACAACTTGGTTGTGTTGTCAGGACGACTTCTATACATCGAAAAGAAGCTATACATAATGCCTCAATATCTTGGTCTTCATAATCTTTATCAATTTAAGTTTCATTTGCCGAGTTCATATGAATAATATAATGCCACAAAAAGCTATGACAAAGGCTCAATTTTAAATTAAATTCTTTAACAAAAGATTTAGAATAATTATAATTAAGCGAATTATTTTTACATAATTCGAACAAAAAAAAGTTTTTGTATTTGCGTAGAGTTTCGAGATTACCAGTAAATCAGTAATATGATATGTATTCACGCTATTTCGTTTAAGGTGATGAAGGACTAGTAGTAGAATTTTCCCGCAATGAAATGAGTAGAGCTGGCGTTTTTATTGAATTTCACATAGCCTTGCATTCCCAAAAGTTGTCCTCATCCAGGGTGGACTGCAGTTTCGACCTCGCATTTGTCTTATTAACACCCCCAGCGAGAGTCAAACCGTGACAATGGCAATGTGGCAAAGTGGTTAACATGTCAAGCTCCCTTCCTGCACTGTCATGGTTCGACTCCCGCTGGGGGTGCTGATAAGACCGATGCGAGGTCGAAACTGTAGTACACCCTGGATGATAATAACTTTTGGGAAAGCAAGGCTATGTAAAATTCAATGGAAACGTCAGCTCAACTCATATCATTGTGGGAAATTACTACCAGCACCTTAAACGAAATAGGGTGAATACATCTCATCTTTAAAAATAGTTTTTTTCAGTTGGAGGCTATAGTACTATGCAGAGATTGGGGTCTTATATTGAGGAGTCGATGCATTTTATAAGTATTATAGAAGTTATTGACCTTTTTTCCGCAACTTTGTCATATTGATAAGAAGCCTAAGAGGAACGTGCTTATTCCGGAGTCCATAGTATGCATAATAATTTCCAGAGTCGGGCCGTGGACGTAGTACATTCTCAGACGTTTCGCCGGCATTGTAGTTTGAATCTTCAGTAAGCCTTGCCATTCTTAGCACCACGCTACAACTTGTCAAAAAGACATGTGAAGTCGATTCTTTGACCAATGGTCTGCTAACCATTTATGGTATTTCTTTATCTGCCCTGGGCTATTCACCAATCTTATATCCTCGTATTACCCCTTTACTATCACAATTTCTTATATAAATGTGGCATGGTGTGCCCTTGTTTTGTTGATCTCATGAAAACTCTCCAAACCCCACACTGGCTTTCTCTCACCCTCACCCCGCAATCCTCTTTCTATAGGTTTTGCCATAGTCTCTCTCTTGCCCCATAAGATCTGTCACCTACCTTCCTGTTTGGAGTAGTTCACTCGACCCTTGTCACCCTATCTGCACCACTAGAAGCGTTATTTCCCACACTGTCTCAAGCCTTTTGATGGCAAGCAGACTACTACCTCGTTGAGTAGGCCCCTAAAAAGTAGGATTCTTAAGCTGGATGAGAGACTAATTTGAGGCTAAATATCCCAAGTATTTCTCATGGTGAAGCCTTTGCTTCATGGTCCACGTCTATGCTAAAACTATGCCAACTAGCTCTAGACTCCGCGGCATTTATCATGCTTCTATCCAAAGTGTCAAATCTATGACTTCCTATGCCTTATTCTTTTGTGTGCCGACCAACAAACGTTGTGGTTTTACTTATTTTGATTCGGTTTAATGTAGAACCATAAATTTCTATACAACGAAAGGAAATTGTGACCATATAGAAGGCCACACCATTTTGGTCTTCATACCTTTGATTTATATGTATTACTTTATCCAATATTTTGCCATCAAGTCTAGTGACAATTCCATTAGGAACCAAGCTATAGTGAATATAAAATTTGATTTTTAGATAGCCAGAGATCCAGTGATATTTCTATCAGTCGCAGTAGGATAACATTCATACTATTCTTAAATTTCACGCTAACCTCGATAAAGAGGACTAATGGCTTCAAACGTAGGCAGGGCCAGGAAGAAGTAGTTTTTGCTTAAAGTACCTGCTTGATTTGAAAGCTGGATTCTGATTGGTTTAAGCGAGAGGATAATTGTGTAGGCTATTATTTTATTGGCTGACGCAAATAGAAGAGGTAGGAAATTGTCGCAGTCAGAAGTGTTCAAATAACTGCACTGCGGTTGAAATAAAACTAACAAGTTTACTGAGAAAAAGTAAAGACGAATCAGTGCAACATCATATAAAATACTTACTTTCTTCTATTTCTGATATTTGAAGAATAAGACAGAAAATAAAGACTTTCTACACATCCATTATAATATAAGAAACCCTTGATCTTAATTCAATTTATGTGATAGGTCTATTAAAATCAGAATATATAAATATGAAGCAAGATTCACGTCTTTATCAAAATATTGAGTTAAGAAAATTCGTACTGAGCATAGTTTCAGCCAGAGGAACGGATGATTAGGTACTCATTTTAAACCCTCACTTCATCTATCAAGCCGCCTTTAATACATTTTCTAATTCATATGTTGGATGATTTTTCAATCTATTTAAGCTTGCATTGTAATCCAAGGCTAAATGAGGGAAGGTCTAGTATGTTTTTTTGATCCTTTTTGATATTTTAGACCCCTAGGTTTCATAGCATAACATTTTACTGATGGAAGGTTGAATTCGAACTTTTCTGCTATCTTATCAGACTTTTAGCTTATAT
>CAAALY010245097.1:882-11155 GCA_900617795.1 Protopolystoma xenopodis
TTATTATTTTTAGTTTCATTTTTCGCCTGATTATTTTACCCTTTTCAGTTACGTACATCACTTTGACGCTCACATTTCATTTCACTCAGGCCGCAATTTATTATAATGTAAAGTAAGTTTGAGCATTAACTTGAGTTGATTTTTTTTATAAAATAAATTTCACTATTTTTTCCTTAAACCTATGTAATGTTACCGTTCTACTACCCTTTGATTAAACATAATTTGGGCAAATATAATTGGAATGGCTATTAAAAATGGTTTTCATAATCCCTTACGACTTATTTGATAATAATCTTTGATGACAAATAAATTCAAATTTTATTTTGATAACCCTGAATTAAAATGAAAGCCTATTTTCTCATAAAGTGTCAGAAGAGCATATTGAATAGAATTAATAGAGAATATTTGTTTAATGTTTACCCATTTTTTATAGCATTATAAATCTTTCCATTTACGTCAATGTCAATGTATAAGCGTATATATATTAGAGAGATGAAGATTTCTTCTCACAAAGTTAAGTAGGAGTTATATAAAAAAGGGGTTGGTTTAGGCAAAAAGGAATTCTGTGAATATATATGGTAAATGGCAATATAGTCATTAATAATAAGCAAATTTTCAGGTAATTAAAGCTCTTTCTTTGAAATCATATATGGAAATGTGCGAAAAAGATACATATTAGTGCTCTTGTGGCGTAATGCACTTTATGAGAATTCCATTATCGGAAAGTTTTTTTAAAGGTTAAAACTTTTATTTAAATTGATTAGTAAATTAAGTAACGGCAAAAATAATAATATTAACAATCATCTCTTAAACGCAGATCTAAATTCTTTTTATCGATTAAGACATTATGAAGGACTAAAGCAGACAATTAATAGGGGGCTATATACTTCTAATTAACCTATAAGCTATAGCCATTGCATCTGATTTCGGCGTCTTAAAAAGTACAGGCCAGTCTAAAAGACTTGTTTCAAGACCTATACTTAATAAATAGGTATATTTCTTTTTCCCTTCCTACAAACCAAAGTTTCAAATGTCTTCCTTACTGAAAAATTTGCTGTAGGTCCCAACATATAGTTGCGTCAAAACAATTAACTAAAATACTTTATAGCTCAACAGGCTTTTATTTTAGAAGTTTCAATCAAGAAGTCAAGATATCAATGCCTCTTAAGCAAATATTAAAAATTAAGTATACATTTTTACTTTAGCTTTGTTCCCTCTTGCTGGTTGGACCTTTTAATATTCTCAAATTTATCAAGAATACAAGTATCATATTAATTTATTTGCCAACAAACAATAAATGAATGGCTTACTTTTGTCATATCTCCTCGATTTTCTCTGTTATATGTGGGAATGTTAAATAAATGAATAGTGCTGAGTACCAGAGTGAAATTAGATAACTTCAAAGATGGAGTTTGGAAAAATGACCTCATTTTTACTACATAATTTAGTGGCATGAACATTTCAGGAAGAAGGCAATCTTCCAAAACAGTGCCCTTTATCCTCAAATTTATAAATGCTCATAATCGTATCTTTTACTTGTGATTCTCTTTGCTTCTACCCCTAATTTTACACTCATCTACATTTCTTTCAATTGTATAGCTGTTTGCCCATGGATGTTTACGAAGTCCAGATCCGTTTTCCTTGCCTCATAATCAGCTTTATCTCCCTATTTATGCTCTTCATAATGTACCCTATTATGGCTCGACCATATCGCTTTTGGGACGAGTGGCTCTCTATTCTCCTACTGATACAAATGGGCATATTCCGTGCTATAAGGAGCCAGAGCAGTGAATCTACAGGCGCCATAACCGATCTAGGATTAACCAATAAACAGGGAAAATCTGAATACAGTTTTTCACTGTTTAAATGGATGGAGCAAAGCGAGGTGAGATTGCTTCAATTGGAAAAAGGCAATTACGAACCAATTTTGATAAATATTGTGTGAAAAAAAATGGAGCCGCTTTTCTAGAAATACAACTTATTCGAGTCGACAGATAGTTCGAAACACCAGTTCCTTTCTTAAGCGAACTGATAATTTTGTGGACTCTTACGTTAGGCATAAAGGATAAAGTAAAGCAAAAATTATGATTTTAAAATTATCTAGACGGAAGACGAAAACAATTGTATGAACTTTTTTAAGTTTTGATCAAGTCTAGCCACCCTGATGAGCTTTTTGTTCTGAAACTTACTATGTGAATCACTTACACTGTAATCTAAAGAAAATTTAACTTTGCCGCTAAAATGTATCCAAGTATTTCTATTTGTACGAAAGATTAGCAGCAGTCCGTTACTATTTTGCCATATAGTTGGTTGGTCAGTTGGCACACCTGAAGTTAATATAGAAGGACTTCTCGAGCCTCACATTTTGACAGAACTAGAAAAATTGATATTTTCTATAAAACTAGATAATATTACTGGGAAGCCTTTCAATTGAGACATAACATTTCATACAATATATTAATGTATATTGGGCATTGTTGGCTGTAAATAATCTCTTGTTCGATCAGTTGAGATCAAAGATCTGTTATAGCTTCATTGAGAATTTCATGGTAAAATGAGATGGCACCTTAGAAACTCAGTTTTGTAGAACATGTAAATGTTCAGATTAATTTTCCTCAGGAAAATTTGAAGTAATAAATTACTGTAATTCGAAGTTTACAATTCCCTTCGCTCAGTGGCCCTAATTGCCGAATTTCAATAACGTTATATAATTAGGAATACTATTCTTATTCTTACTTATTTTTAAGAACAAGGATATATATAATATGTATTTATTTATTTGACTAAGAAATGCACCAAAAAAACCTTTAAATGTATTATAATTACTAATAATTAATCCACTTGGTAACAATAAATATATTCATATTCTCATTCAATTCCCTGTAAAGTCACTTGACTTCGGGTCCACCGTTGGATTAATAAAGCCTATAGGATGTATATATCAAGCTACTAGCTAAGAAGAAAAGTGAATATGAGATAAATTGAATATAATTGCGGTAACAAATATTTATGATTTTTTTAATGCTACGGACGCCGATTGCTCAGCTTTCTATTCAAGAGAACATAGCTTCCTGTGCAAATAATAAATCATCTTGTATGATTTGTTGGTATACCTAGTAACATACTTAATCACCTAGTAACCTTCTTTCTATATCGAGAACTGGAAAAACTATAATTAAACTATATCATTTACGCAACAACGAATCATTTTATAAACTTTCGTGTCTTAATAAATAGATTCCAATGCTCAGCTGTGTGAACCCCTTTGTGATTTTTAGAATATTGATCCTTTGAATTAAATTTATAATGGTTACATAAATATGGAATTTTTTCTCGCATTCTCTTAATTTGCACACTTGATCTCAAAGTCAAGCCGTATCTACTACAATGGCGCAGTAGCCCTGTTAAGAAATATATGCAAGTCTTCAATTTATCATCAATTTCATTGTTTTCTGAAAAAAAAATTCTGGAAAAAATCTACAAGACTAAACAGATTACTATACTTACTAAAGCCTTCAGTACATCTTACTCTTCTAGCTATACTTACAATAGTGAGACAAGTGGATAGGAGTGCTTTGCTTTCTGAGTTATTGAAGAACTTAATTCAGAGTAAAGGCTAATCTAACTTTAGTTGACTATTTCGGCAGACAAAAATAATTAACTGAAGTGTTTCTTTAAATTTCATATAAATATCATTAGATTTTAACATAGATGACTGGCTAGTCTATAGGCAAACTCTTAATCAGCCATTTAATACTCTGGATGATTTAAAGTTAAAACTATTAACTGGTAATATTGTTAAATTAGGGATTAAAGGAGCTTTTGGCGTGGTTTCCAGGAGAAATTTTGGCAGATTCGTCTCAGTTTGCAATCAGAAGACTTTGTAGATAACCCAGTCAAATAAACATTCGGATTTTTCTTATACATACGTTCCTTGTCCTCATCATCATCATCATTAGCTCAGCCAACATGTGTTTCTTTCATTTACTCTTTTCACCCACCTTTTTTTGCTGTTGCCTAAAAGGCGGTGGTAGTCTTCCTCACTCAATTTCTATTCAAGCGTCGAGTTCTTATCTTTTACTCTCGACTGCTCTCCTGCTCGCGACGTTCGCAGCCTAGCCCTAAAAATATAGTTCCTACTTCCCAACCTGTTGAACAGGAGCCAGATTTGATCGTCGATGATGTGACGAAGGAGTGGCAACGTGGTGACGACAATATTGACTTGGCAATAAAAGACACCTTCGAAGAAAGAAGCAGTCAATCCAGCAGCCGAGTTTTAGCAATAAAAGAAACAGAAAGTGATTCTTCTCAAGAGCACGAAGTAAAAGTGACGCGGTAGGTCAAGGCAGAGGTTCGAGGGAGTGACCAGGTTGCAGAATGGACGTGAGAGAAACAGGTGATATTAAGAAGAAATAGATCAGAGAGCTCAGAGGATCTGACCATTTTAGCTTGAAAATCTCGTAATACTTTTATGAAGGGAGCTGTATGTTGCATACAAACCTGAAACGAAGAATCATAAATGTACATTTATGTTATATTTGGGTGTTGATAATAAGTTACAATGAATTTAGCTAATACTGCCTTCATTATGGGTTCATCTTTTTTTATCTAACATAATTCTAAACAAGAGGTGGTTGTTAAAATCTCCTAATGCGAATTTCTATAGAATCTATAACTTCACAGGTTTTTCGAGCGTTTTTTCATTGGAGTCTTAGAGGCACACTATCCTGCCCTGAACTTTCTAATAAAAACTCATTTAAAGTACATAATTTCTATTTAAATTTATTATCTTTCTGCATCTAGTTGAACCTTAAATTAAAGCATTTCTCGATGAGGTCGTAGTCAACAAATTGTCAACCAATTTTTAACTTAGTCATGAATTGACTTGTTTTATTCTGACTGTACAAACACTTTCGATAAAACGATTTATTTTATCTCGTTAGCGTTTTTAATGTGGTTTTACTCATTTTAGACATTGTTATATAATTTTATCTGTTTCTATGAGGCTTTTTTTAAAAGATTCATACAAATAAAGTTAATTTAATTTAAGATCAATGTACAAATTCTCACTGTTTTTAGCTGAATTATTCTGCGTCCCGACATATTTTTGAGCTTTTGAGTTTGGCACTTGCTGCTTCGAAAAATAATATGGCTAAGCTACCGACAACTTATACGCCTTGCATTTAAAATTAATTCATTCTTACTTTGAAGTTAATCCCTGCCTCATGACGATACGGAAATATGAAGGTATAGCATTGCTTCCGTAGGCATTAAATTCTACCGAGAATCTTGCCTAGGTTCTGGCAGGACTCATACTTAAGCAGTAGTTTACAATTTAAAAATTATCAGAGCTCAGATGAATCACGAGTTTTAATGAAAAGGAAAGCTTTTTCTAGCATGAGCTGAACATTATACGACAAAGTTTATGATTTTAATCAAAATTATAATGATTTCAGCATAAAAGGTCACCTTAACTAGCAATTAATCCTCGTGGCTTTGCACCTCAGACGATATGAAACATTTATCAAAATACATATTATGGGGTTCAAAGTGAATTTTTGCTATTTTCATAGGCCAGATGAATAAAGTTTTTTGTGATAATTATTTTTATACCTCCATAAAAAACAGATTACTGCGTCCTGAGTCTTTTCTTGTCCTATGTCGGACATATTTTAATCAAGTGAAAGTTATAAATTCAAACTTAATTACGATTCTCAGACACTCACTCTCGTCCTCATGGCCCTATTGCTTAGGTTTGATGTTAAATTGATATGAAAATTAGACATAAAGACCAAGATGGTGTGGCCTTTTGTTTGGTCGCAGTCTTCTTTAGCTGTATAGAGTTGATTTTATCTCGTTTTCGCAACTTAGTCGGGGAGACAGGAAGACCTTGCGGAATGTACTTTGATAGGGTTTAACTATGCCAACGACACGTCTGGTAATTTACCAAATCATCTATCCAATGCTGGAAATCATTACAACTTTGGCAGAGGATGCAGAACCAGAGAAACTCCACAATTTGCAAAAACGTGGTCAAACCATCCTTTATTGAAAATACTCTACCACTCTGACGTTGTATACAATATAACAGGATTAAGCTTAGCAAAGTTAAGCTGGAAAACCGCCAAAATACTTTTAATTAAGCCAGCCTTATGTGAGTCATTTTCGTAAATTAACTGTGGCTATCACCCCAAGTACACCAGAAGTTCAGTAGAATTTATTCAACGTTTAATCATAGGTAAAAGGACTATGAAGGTTGACTTATGAAACACATTAACTAAATATAAACTGAATTCATCCTAGATAATATTTTGTAATGAAGAACCAACTATTACTCCTTTATCACCTTATAGAACCCGAGAGGAAGACATCTATTATTCAAGATCTAATGATAATCTCAAAACTTTCTTAACGTGAATATAAGTAACAATAAAATAAGCGTCTTACGCATTGATAACGACATTATAAATGTGATGTTTAAAAGTTCTGGATTGCCTCGGAATTCACACCTGCCCTGTAACTCAAAGTCAATCGTGGCAGTGTGACGTGATGGTAACTTGTCTAATTTGCACACTGAACTGACCTGATTCAGCTCCTGCTGGGGGTGCTGATAAGACCCAGTAAAGGTTTAAACTGCAGTCCTGAGTGGATGAAGAAATTCGTTGATGGATACAGTTATGGAAAATTAAGTGGCTTACTTATGTTGTTGATGAAAAATTAAATTATCACATTTTCATACTTTTATGCGATCTGGGATAAATACACTTCTTAGCTAGTCTATACTGGTGGTCTCGAAATACATATAATATAAATAAATTTGATCTACATTGATTAAATAGTTGTTCCACGATTTCATATTTAAATCGACGATCCCGCTATTAAAAATGTGATACTTCATCTTAGCATGAAATTAAATTCAGTCTTTGGCACAATGAGCACTCTTGGAAGTGTGGCAAAGTGTTAATATATCGGAATTATGCCCCGCACCATCCAGGTTTGCTTCCGCCCAAGCGTTTGATGAGGCCCAGACGAGGCAAAAACTGTACTCCAACCTGGTTAATGCCTACCTACTTATATCCGTGAGGCTTATTTATCTAATTGTAAAAGAATTTGACTAGCTAATTTTCATTATTTTATGAGAACTAGAGTAAATACAGTTTTTATTTAATTTCTGGTGATAGCCTCAAAATCTCAGTAATATGAATAGTCTACTTTGCCTTCTTACTTTTGAAATATTTGTTTAGTAATTTTTATAAGCATCAAAATGTCTTTTTATGAAGCGTATCATCTTACTTAACTAATTAATTCTATCATACCGTGTAGACTAATAAGGTATTAAAGAATGTGAGAGAGCAGCCTATCTTGGCGATATAATCACAATTTTTGGATTATTTTTCCGGTACTGTTCTTATCATTACTTACCTAATATTTTTACCATGTATATAACACTGCGTTATTATACAGTTTAGTTTACTATTATTCTAGCGGTAAAATTTAAAAATTCGCCCTTCTCTGGGAATTAAGGTCTTTTTTGAAAATGGTCTACATTTTTATAGCAAAGAGGGGAGATCAATTCGTCGATGAAATAAAATATTAAGAACTTGAGTACTTGTAAAAAGAAGTTTTTTATTCTCTAACAAGTCTAGACTGGGAACACTCTTGTTACTTTTCTCATTGGAAGGACTATAAATAAAGAAATGAGGCTGCATCTGGAGGTACTCGCACGCAGGAGTGTATAGAAATCATTTGAATTTATTCACTTAACAAGAATAAATAAGTCTTCTCAAATAGTTTTGGTAGATTAAATAATAAATTACTTTTTCCGCGCTTTGCCTCCCATTACTCTAAGGCAAGAATAAAAAATGTAAATATTTTAGATGAAATTTGAAACTTACCACTACTTAAAAATTATTTCTAGAGGCATAGTAAGGCATAAAAGGATAAAAATAATAAAAAGACTCCAAAAGTTATTTTAAGTGTAAACGTAATAAAGTAACGATTAGTAAATTAATTTAAAGCTAAACCTATTCCTGATAATTCTGTGACTAACTTACGAAGCATCCAAATTTATTCGACATTGTTTTCTTTATTTAATCTCACCTTTGTTCAACATAATAAACGAACAAAACTATAATATTCTGCGTATCTCTGACAAGCAGAAATGCACTAGCCAGCATCTAATTCATTGAAGCCCTGGTCTCCTCCAAAATCTAATGTTTGCTTTTCAAAGTCCATCGCTAAGCAGAACAAATAAGCTATGACTTTTGTGTCAACAAAAGTCAATCTCAAAGACTTATAATAAGAATTATATCCACACTTCCCCTCACCTACTTTAATACAGCATTGATGAGTAGATGATCAAAGTTGTTTTTTATAACAGATTCTTTGATGCTTGACGGTGTTTCTTCGTGATAATCTTTAAAGTATACACCCTTTGTACCGCTTCTGCGCATAGGCAATATCAATAGACATACATTTTCAACCTACGCATTCTAAAAGCGCTTTCATGCACCTGCAGTAAAGACTTTTGCTCTCTGACACAATCCTCTTTATTTTATTCTTTTTTCATCTGGTCAACAATTATACTTTACTTGCCTAAAACATATCTGTATATAGATACTTAGATATATACATGTAAAACCAGAGTCATGGCTAAAGGTCACTAAATATGAGAATTAGTGGAAATAGTATTTTATATCGTTACAATGTTATGATAATTAAAGCCAATATGTTATCCATTTTCTCGCATAATTAGGTGAGTTCATAGTTCTGTCAGATTTAGACAAGCAGCAGCCGATTTTGAGCCATATACACAAATAATCCTATACTTAAAGAGCAATATGGTGTTCCCTATATTGCATAGTCAGTCTTCTTTTGCGACAGAAGTGGTAAGACTCCGTCATCGTTACTTAATAGTGTTGCCAAGGCAAATTAAATGAATATACCTTGTTATGAGTCATATGTCTTACAAGTCAGGGAAATTTCATTCCTAGGCTGTAAATTCGGTATATTCCCAGGCGTTACGTAGGCATCGTAGTCAGCATCATCAGTGAGTCAGTCCCGGCAACCAAGCTACAACTCGTCAGAGACAAGTGAAGTCAATCCCTTGACCAACTTTCTGTCTAGACGGTTATGCTATCACTCCTCATCTTGTCCTGGTCCGACTATCCATCTCCTACCTTCTAGTCTCGCCCTCATCCTATCACAACTTCTAACATGTTTATATTACAAAAGAGATGTACCCTTTTGGCCAATCTAACGTGGCGTCATTACACCCACTGTTTGTCTTGCTCCCCTCCGTTCCGAGTGGCTGATCTTGCTCCAGTCTCAGGTCCGGATCTGCCTCATGGGCCCATAGATCCGTTTCTTATCTTTCTGGTTGACCGATTTCACTCGGTTCCAGCGCCACCGTACTTTTGCTTCAAAGACTACTTATCAAGCCTTTAGTAGCACGTACAAAGTCGCCTCATATTCAGAGCGTCTAGGCTCTTATTCCCATACCTGCGGATATTAGGCATTACCTTCACACATCCTCTCCTCGATTAAGCCCGTGTACCCTGAGCAAACTATGGACACACCTCTCTGGTCGCCTGCTGCATCTCACGTGGATTAGTAACTCAGTTGGTCACAATTCCCGATTTCTGTGACCCAATCGGCCCTCCTAGTCACGTGAAACGTCGGACATTCAAGTTTTAGTTGTTTATTCGAGCAGACTACTTTCACAAAAAATGTATTTGATTAATTTCCGAAACTTCTTCACCCTCTTCTTCCTTGCGATCCCTTTCCTCTGGGTTACAATAGATTCTTGATCAAGGCTTCTCCTTTTGCTTGTCTTATTGCCTCGCTGTTTTCTCCGAGTTTGATCAGGCAATAAGCAAAGTTAGCACTGACTCCGCCTTTCTACAATCTCCTGTTCATTTAATTATTTTTCCCAAACATGTCAATGGCCTCCTTAATCTTCCGTTTCCTTGTGCTTTCATTGTTTGAGGCTCTTCTTTCTGTTGCCTTCCAATTGATTTCGTGTCCAGTCTCTGCGATGAGTTCCGCAATATTTGATCTTTAATATCCATTTTCCCTCAGAGCCTTTGCTGTTTCTTGATTCGTATGCCAATTTTTCTCTCATTTTTTCGCATGTAATTCTGTTCGAAGATGTTGAATCCTATGCAGTAAACCCCTCAGCAATCCAATTAATCTACCCTCTCATGCTGCGTGGATAGACTTGTGAAGAGTGTTGTTTTTTCCTTAGTGGTCACCTGAATTTTCCATTTTCTAA
>CAAALY010245124.1:598-11077 GCA_900617795.1 Protopolystoma xenopodis
GACAGCTGATCAAGAGGAATCCGCCCTCGTCTTATGGTGGAACCGACCTTCGAATCTCTTCACCCAACACTTTCACTCGAAATAGAAGTAAGCTCAACAATAATTTCGAATTGTCAATACTTTTTTACTTTGTTTAGGCAAATTTTTTTTAATGGCTATCTCCCATGAAATTGGCTCATTTAAAAAAATTCTTTTTCGCCTCTTTTTTTGAAATTGGATTCTATCTAGTATTTATAATTTGCATTTACATAATCCTGGTGTTGGTCCAAGATTGCAGGTTTTGCTGTCATCGCATACAACAACTCGACTTAGTTAGTTTTCCTTACGCTATATTCTTAACTACACTCTTAATATCTAGTGAGTATTCTAGCCAGTATAGATGAAAACCGATTTCTATTCTCATTATTGTGCATTAAAAAGCAGATAATTTTTAGCCAGTTTTTTTAGATCTATTTTGAACTCTTATGATTAAATAAAAGTTCTCTTAATAGACTGTATCTTTTTACATATATCGTCGACTGGAACTTTTTCTCCCTTAGGCTGGTGTTTATCTTTGTTTAATCCTATCTTGTAAACTTAGTTACATAATCCCACATCAACACTATTGTAATGAAGGAATTGCTTTCTTAGTTTTTTCTGCTTTTATTAGCCTTAATACAAAGGCTAATTGAGATCATGGTCACTACTCATAACTTCAAGCCACCATATACCCTTGGTTTTTTACAGTATCAATTGATCATCCTAACGCTATTATCTCACTACCATCGTTTCATGATGCATTCACATTATTTGAAAATAATATGAGTTAGAATGTTATCTGTTTTTTGCATATCCTGATAGGTTCGTTAAAATCTATATACACCGCACTGGTACGACGCTCATTTTGACGAAAAGCTATTTAACTCACAATATACACAATACACTCATATTATTTATATTCGCGCTCAATTTGTTTTTCTATTGTTCTCCGTGTTATATAGATAAATTAATTAATCTACCTTATATCACCGCTTTTATGTATATTTTACTTCCGTCTTCTTCCTCACATTTCTTCTTCCCAACAATCTACGATCAAGTTGGTTCTTCAGTCATCCACTCCGGCTCTGGACTCGATTATTCACCTATCGCTTGTCCTGGTATTCGAGGCCTTTCCACTTCCAGTGGTCGTTCTAACCCGAGAAGTCCTCTTTTATCTTCATTTGCTTTGCCAACCTCCTTACCCCTCTCTGCCCATTCTATTCCTTCATGTTCCATTTCGGCATCAACTGCCTCTTCAAACTCCGGGCATTCTCCTGCTATGTCGACGTTCGCTAATAGTTCCTGCACTTCAATAGCATCTTCCCACTCATCTGTACTTCCTAGTAATATTGGCGGCTCCAGCTCCAATGAAAATTCTTCTGCCTCATCACGGTCAATCAGACCCATTGGGGAAGGTACTTTAATTGCGGAAAATCCTGCCGCTTCCGGAACTAGCCAATCGCTACTAAATACGTCAGCGACTATGGCTGGGTCTCGGATAATGGACCATGAGCTCTCTAGCCAGCGCCATTTGGATCATTATATTCATAGCCTTGTATGTTGTCATACTTTTATATTTGTAATTCTTGACATGATCATTTTTTAAATATTTATTTCCAAAATGTTTAATTATTATATAAAAAGGCAAAACTAATAAAAATTAGCTTTATTCGCATTGCATTTCGACCTTTTTATTCTTTAATCTCGTATACAATTATATTCTTGCTTTATTTTCCCATCTCCCAATTTTATTTCCCCTTTGATTATCTTTCATTTTTCCATTTTCTTATCCCATTCTATTCTTATTATCTATTTATTTGGTATCACTATCTCTTGTGACTGTCTTCGTTTTGACAGCTGACTAAATACCTATACATCTCATCCCTTTTCTTATGCGTATCCTTGTCATATTTCAAATTTAGTCGTTTGCTTGATGGGAATATTTTTTGAGAAACATTCTGCTATTAAATTTTGCCCCCTCCTCCAATTGTTTACCAAAATGTGCTCCATTACTATAATCTCCATTGATCGTTGTTTCCTTTTCCCATTTTTAGTACTTTTTCACTTTCGAGTGTATCCTTTCTCATTTCCGACTGAATCAAGATTTTCGAGTGCTAGTCCTGTTGATCCATCATTCTAAACGTAGCCAAGTATTCGTTTTTATTCATTTATTGATGCTTTGACAAATGTCGACTTTCACTTAATTTTAATCTTTCCATGATTTCCCCAAGATTTGCGGACGGAGACGTGACCATATTTTCATTAACAGATATAGCAAAACCTGTGTCACCTTCTCACTTGCTAGGTTATATATGCTTTCCGATTGCTCTGTTTTAGACAAGTCACTTGTCTAATTTTATTTGCTACTGCCATTTCACATGAACTACTGGTTTGGCAAGAAGTTTTTAATCACTAAGACTAGCTAGCAGCTGCAAAGTTTGCTTTAGGGTGTTTCTGAGGCTCGATCAAACGAATTATTATGAGGAGGAGATATATTTTGGTTCTAGATTTAATTCCCTTAGCAATGGTTGATAACATACTTTTGGTATTCATGGCTATACGGAATAAAGAATAGTTTTTAACTCAACTTGCTGAAATTTTTACTATCATTGCCTTAAACTTACTAATAATGTGCGATTTCTCTTTTTATCAATCAAAACCAAGTTATCGCAGACTTTGACAACTAATTCGAATTAAAGCATAAATGTGCTAATTTGTCCGATTGCTTGATTTCTTAGGCCTCTTATAGTCTGGAATTACTTGTTATAATCTGCATTTATCTTAAACGTCTGGGAAAATTGTTAATCATAAACTTTTTATTATATTTTATCATTATGTTTTATATATGCCTTGTTTTATAAAGCTTGTTTCCGGCCGCCTTTCTCCTGCTGATCTGCCTGGTCTTCTCACCAGTTTACAATCGGGGCTCTTACCCTCTCTTAGTCATCGGCCTCAGCCGCTACCTCAATCCTCTGGCCCGCCTTCATCGGACAACGACGCCAACGGTTGTGGAGGCATCAACAGTAATCGCAAGGACATACGAACCGTTGTCCCGTTTACTGGTCTTGGTCAGCAATCGACCACTCCGATCAATGATTATACACGTCGAAGCTATCAGCGCATCTCTCCTAGCCATTCCACTACTACCACCGCCATCAACACAAGCAGTATTGCCAATTCTATCATATCCGCAAAGACTGGTTCCACTGCCACCGCTCCTTTAACATTATGTTCTGATTCAGGTGTAAATGGATCTGGTCTGTTGTTTAATGCATCTCGAAGTTCTGTTCCCCCAAAGGTGAATTATTACTTCGTGTATTTGTTTTTATCATCCCATCACTCTTAAAATAGTTTATTTTATCTTTACATTTCGCATTTTCTGATATGTTATGCTAAATACTACTTTGAATAATAAATCGAATTATCCTGGGTCGTTTAATATGTTGTAAAGACGGAAAGTTTAGTCTCTCAAAATGAAGTGAGTATAAATCCTGTAAATGCTAGTGAGTTTATCTTATCCCAAAATGCTTTCTCTTGCTTTCTCTTTTTCTTGCCTTTACAATCTTGTCTAAGTCAGCATCTTTTACTGGATATCAGATCGGTTCTTGAGGTGTACGAGGCAACTTTACCCCTGCCACATAGCCACTGTTATATATTTACTTAAAGCACCTCTTTCGCTTGTCTTTGAGGGATGACATATTATTATATAAAACTTGCATTCATTATGGTTGAGAATAGAAGTTCCAAAAACAAAGGCGAATTTTAAAACTCTCACCTTAGGTTAGTTTCGAATAATTTGCTAAGTAAGCCAGGAAAGGATCAGTGTTTATCAAAATTTTATACGATTTGGTTCATTCGTTGCCAAATCGTTTTCCTCTTTTCTATATTGTGCGCCTGATGTCCACTAATTTAACTCAGACTTAGCAATAAAATTGCTTTTCGGGATGCTTTACTAATTCGTCATCATGACAGTCTGCTAACAGTCATTTTTTGATTTTGCGACTTAACTAGCTAATATTTTCATTTTCAAAGTTTTTTCCCCGGTAAGTGCAAGTTTTGAGTCATCTAACACCAGCCTATTCGGGTAAATCTCCACAGATTGATGACAAGTTAATTTAAGAACTGTATCCAAGCTAGGTGGCTTAAGGTGATGCAAGACTGGAAGTTTAATTTGCCTCACGATGTAATTGAATTTTATTAGCCTTGCCCGTCATATTATATTCTTATAAATGCTGGACTGTAGTTTCAGCCTTGCATGGATCTCATCAGCACCCCCAGTAAGAATCAAACCCGGGTGCCGGAACCTGGAGACATAATAAACATCTAAATCCATCACTACAACGAGAGATATGTTATTGTGAATAAATCATTATTACCCTTAATTTGGCGTTCATAATAACATTATCATGACCAGGATAGGTTAAAGTATATGAAAATCGCATGCGTGAATCTACCCATCGACCACATTGATATTATTTTATTTTTTATCCACCTTAACATTATCAATATACACGCAGCTCTTCTCACTGCAGCGTTAGCTTTAGCTATATTTAGTATACGTACTGGAGACTATATTCCGAATTGGCCGATTGAAGAAAAATCAAGCCTAATGCAAAACACCTCATAGAGACTGGCCAGCAGAGTTACATTGCACTGGCCATTTAAAGTAGTTTGCCGGCCCATGTTTTAGTCATAAGGTTATACAATTATAAGCTTTTCAAATAGAATCGGATTACATTTGTTTTTCTTTCTTGGGCAAGATGAGGAAGTTTAGAGAGACTTTCCCTATTATATAAGCCTTTAACTTTACATCATGTCTTTTTATATGGCTTATAAGACTACTATATCAAAGCTAGGTGTTGAGCTGTCGATAAGCCTTTAAATTTATATATACATCCTCACGTCTTTTTCTCATATCTTTCACGAGATTCTTCTGGCATTTGTCTCTGGCAAAAAAATATTTTTGAATTTCTAATTCCAAAAGAGCATATGAGCATGTTATCTTTATTTGCCAAATGCGTCTTCAACTCACTTCATGTTTATTTGCTCTCATGCAACCATAGTCATCCCCGTCAAGAAGACATATTTCTCCAAAATTTGACGGTTTTAAATTTTAAATACTTTTATTTCTGATTAGAAATATATCTCTATATTTTAGTATTGCGGTTTTCTCATTGTCAGCCTAAGTAGCAATTAATCCTCCTGTGCTAATTTCAATCGGGCATGATTTTGATTTGTATTTTACATCGTTTTTGATTACTTTCTTTGTTCATTTGTCAATGTCTATCCTAACACTTGAGAAGATTATATCGTTCATACTTTTTCATATTCACTTTTTATTAGTGTGCCTTACAATTTTATCTGAAATCTCTTTATGTATTGAGATTTAATTAAGTATTCCTCCAACATAAATCTGGTTTTGCTTTCACCCGCTTTCACAGAAACTTCATTGGGCGGATGCTCATGTCCGTCTCGCCTGGTTCATCTACCAGAGCCAGCAACAACAACACCGGCATCGACTTAAAAATCTGCGAGGGGGTGAAACATCTGTTCCGGTTTCCGCATCTTCCTCTATCCTAGCAACTTCCACGGAAAACATGAGTTTATTAAGTAGTGAAATAACCTTCAAATCGCACAAAGGCGGTTCTGGCCCCATCAGTTGCATCGTTGCAGGCACTGATTCATCCATCAGCCCTTCAACTGGCACTTCGCCTTGTTCAACTTTTTGCTTGCCTCCTGCGACTTCATGTCTGGCCCACAGTCCTCGAATCTCTCCAAATGCACAACAGCCACTAGTTTTGCCTGTCCGTCCGAGACCTATTCGTACTAAACCTGCCAACCTGAGTCAGCAGTCGCCGCAAATTTTGCCTGCTGTTCAAACCGTTACACCGGGCAATCATACTGCCGGTTCGCAACCAGCACAAAGGGCTATGAATTTCCCCCCACCATTTCCACTATTGTCTCCATCAACACCTGGGGGAACAGTTGGACCAACTGGGTTGTCTCAGCAGTCACGCCGGGTTGCAGCAACGCGCAATAGTCCAGTCATACCATCCTTGCCTCCTATGCCCGAGCCCTTATCAAACAGCAGTCTCTCACGCTTTTCTTGTTTATTCCCCTCCACACCGGCTACAATGGACAGACACCTCGGCCTGGGGTCTCTTAGTGCTGGTCAAACACTTCAGCTGCCACCCCCATCATTGCCAGGCCAGCCTGTTGATACGCCAACTTTTGGCACTGCCATTACTTCATCGTCCGCTGCAACTGAATCTACGGCTCCGTCAATACCGGCTTCTCCACTCACATGGGCACGCTTGGCTGAGGTGATGATTGCCACTGGCCTAGTGAAGCCTAATCCCAATGCCGGAGCATCTACGGGAGGTCTAAGTAGTGTCGAAACATTGGCCGCTGCCCTGGCTGCAGCAGCCCCACTTGCTTCCTCCAGTACTGGCGGAAGTGAATCTTACTCATATCTTGAATCTGTCTTGCCTGGTCTGCCCTTGCCTTCTCATATTCCCTCTTCATCGTTAGCTTCTTATTCTTCCCCTTCTTTTTCCTCCTGTCATCTTCCATCGCCTTCCATCACTCCTACGGGTACTCCGATTGGCAATTGGTTCCCTACTATGTCCAGCCACAATTCGACTGATCTCTGCACTATTTCATCTACTGCATCTCCGACAGTCCATACCACTCACACTCATACTCACAGCCACTACCAGCACACTCAAAACTCACACCCAAATCAGCAAAACCCCTCTTATCACCATCAATTCCAACAGCAACATGGTTTTCCTCCTATCCGACCCATCCAACCCCCTCGTTTACCATCATCTTCCCTTCCTCCCGTCTCCTGCTCTACCTCCATTCCCACTAACAACAACATCGGCTCTTCTGGCTCGTCTGGCTCCGGATTTAGTTTGCCTGATACGAAGCGTCCTCGGCTTTCCTTGACTAGTGACTGTGTCCCAGCATTTTTGCGCTCCGTTTATGCCTATTCCGATCCCTTAGGCGGTGATATCCCTAGTGGCGGAACTACTGCTGCCGCATACCACTCTAGTAGCTGTCGTTCGCTTCCTGCTCCCGCACATCAGTCAGCCAATTCGGAACGCAGCTGCAAACAGAGGCAAGCGGTTGAGTCTACTTCTCCTGGGGGACCTGTTACTGGCAGCGGTGGTTTCCTTAATCTTGCCACTCAAGTTTCCACAATCCAAGCACTACACGCGCTTCACGCGACCGGATCACTTTCATTGCCACAGTCTGCGTCCTCAACCGCCTCTACCACCAGTAATAGCCATGCTAGCACTACTACAACCACTAATCCACTCCAAGGTCGTCCACCGAATTCACAGCACCTACTTAACACGTATAATCAACATTACCAGCCTAAATTACAACTTCAGCATTCGGCTAATCGGTCTGCGCATTCTCTCTCTCTTTTGCCGACTACAGTTTATGAACATCACTCTCAATCTTTCGCCCATCCATCTCATACATACTCACAGGTCCATCTGAACCCACAAACTAACATCCAGAGTCAGCCTCCTCTTCTTTCCATTCCTTTGTCTTCTACAGGACTTTCCATTTCTAATCCCCTCCACAATCATCGTATCTCGCCTTTGCAGCATCACTATAACAGCCAGCAGCAGCAACAGCAAGCCATGGCAGCTGCTATTTTCCTTAATGGGGCCTGCTCACAAGCCCATTCTTCCATTATTTCCAATGCTACTCCTTCCTGCCATTCTTTCTGCTCTCCTAGCATTGCCTCTAACTCTGTTCCTGCTAACTCATCCACTGACCTCGCTCCCTCATGTCTTCTATCTCCTACACTCAGTGGTTTGCCACTCTCCTCTATTCCCTCCAAATTCCCAACTTCCTCGTCCTGTCTTTCTCCTCAAATTCCTCCTGTACTGGCTTCTGGTTCGTCTATCTCCTTACTTAACCCTCAGCATTCATCATATTCTCATGCTCCCTATTCTTACACACTTACTCCGACCTGCATGGCAACTTCCCACTTCGCATACTCTGGACAGCCTCAACTCTCATCTACGGTAGCTCCCTCTAGACCTTTAGCTAGACAGCTGAGGTTTTCCGTGCCCAACGAACCCATTCCACCAAACTCAACACGTTTGGCCGGAAATGACACTACCGGCAGCTAAATCCACCATTTGTGTCAGTTTTGCCAATGTTTGATGACACATGCTTGCATAAGTAGACAAAAGCCAAACTTCAGAATGAAAAATAAATGATTCCCTGGTCCATCATGTATCACTTTCGAACAGCTTGCTTCCTTTCAAAGTAGCAATCGTAATCCTGTTCGTGATCCCTGGTCTCAATTCAGATATGTGAAGAGTGATAAATGCGCTGTTGTACTTTCAAACCTTGCGCTCGTCGCTGATTGCCTGAAATGACAGAGAGGTAAAATGAACAAGAGTACATGCATTCACATTTGCAATGCAGATAGGAATGAACGGAGGGCATGAAATCTTAGACAGGATCATCCGCTCACGAATGAACGCACATGAAGAGTAAACAAGAAGACTGATAGGAGTAGTCTGTACAGCTTAATTCTGTATTGATCGCTACTCTCCCATATCATTCTTGATCTTTCTTTTCATTTCCCATTTCTTCCATTTCCGGTCCCCTTTAGCCCAATTCCACCTTATCTCCTCACAAGGGGAGAATATCCAGCTTCTTTCGTACTTGGGCTTTGTGATCATCGGAGTCCGCGCTCCCTCATTTGTTTTTTTTTATATTCAGCCTTACCTATATTCACTTTATCGGTTATTCGCGTATGAGCTCATAGCTCACTCATATTCCCTTGGGGTTGCCTGAGTACATGTTTCCGTACTTCCTCAATATTGCTTTCTTTCTTTTCTTTTCTGATACCCTAATTCATTTTCTACTTCCTCCTCTTTATGTATCCACATTTTGCTAGATTCGGCTACAAAAATGATAATTGTATCAGCCCTGAATGCTTCGCATATGCGCATGCGCAGGCACTCATAAACAGAGCTTATTTTTAATTATGTACATATAAATGACTTTCTGCAATTCTTCGTAATCCCCTCATAGATAATCTTTTCTCCCCTTTCTTCCTCTACTTCTAATCCTAATATCAGGCGCCTATTATTTACATTCATTATTGCAAATATTCTTAATCGTGACCTAATTGGTAAACATAATGTATGTGATGCCTCCCCGAGTAGATTTCACTAACTCCACTATTTGACTCCTTTTTTAATGGTGTGGCTTACGATACTTCTCAATTTTAATTTTTGGTTTAGTCAATACATTTTGATGCACTCTCCTCTTTTTCCCCATTTTGACCCTCTCACTTTATCATATATTTGATGGCGGCTTAATTTCTTCTCAGTTTACATTTCGTTATCAGTCTGTATGATATGAATACCTTCATCCAACTTTTGTTTTAATCTACTTTAAACCTCTTCTGTCACTACATTATGCTTCCTGATTGACAGTCAATGTCTGCTTCTGTCATCAATCCCCATCACACCCACTGTTTTAACTTGCTATTTAATCTAGTTTGCTTTCATATGCGCCTGTTATTTTTACATTTTTTGAAAATTTTCTAATTAAAGGTTGTATTCTATATATTTTACAACCTTGTCTATTTTTTTCTATATAGCCCCTCCCAACTACCATTTTCATTCCTCTTTCTATGCATACATATGTTATTATTTTTACTTTCTCTACTCATACGTGCCTCTGGTCATATCTTATTTAAGTTCTTATACGATTTGCTCGAGTATTTACTTGTGCCTGCCTTCAGTTGGTGGAACTTTTAATTGATGTTATTTCTGATTAACTAAAATGGATTCTCATTCTTCTTGTTCCTCCTAATTTTGCTGTCCTCGACCTCGTTTCCCCAGCTTGTCTTTACCGCCCTTGGTGAGTCTTCTCAGAAGACGCTCACTTTTGTCTAAGTCTTTCTTTCACAATCTCTCCCAACTTTGCATATGCCTATGCATGTTGAGATGTCTGATTCCATTCCCCAAATTTCCTTGCCAAGTCATTATTTCCATCCTAGTAAATTCATTGCAATTCATCTTACTCCTCGCGATCCCTTAATTAGGATCACCTCCTCCTCGTCTCGATCTCTCTCATTCTTCATATTCAATAAACACTTGTTCTCGGATAATCATCCGTCAACCTGTTGATTTTCTTTCATATATTCTCTTTGGTAACTGTTTATATCCACATGTTCATATATTTATAGGTATGCAAACCTAAACATGCATATATACATATATTCTTACCTACTATGACTTATTCGGTCTATTTCTTCTATCAGTAAAGAGAAATTATGGGATTTCCTGATATTAAACTCTGCCCTATGGCATTACTTCATTCTCCCTGTTAGTTTATCAATCTTTTGGCTATTGTTTTTCGCTTTTTTGCGTAAATGACATAGCGATACCATTTTTGAACTAGAAATGGATA
>CAAALY010245157.1:689-10713 GCA_900617795.1 Protopolystoma xenopodis
CAAAAGGGTTCATTTAGGTCTAAACATAAACGAAATAATTTGGTACTCCTTCATGCTATTTGCATGCAAATAGGCTAATTAATAAAGTTATAATCTTTGCTTCCACAGTTTATTTTAATATAAGTGCTACCTCCCTCTATATGTCTTCCGGATCCCTTAATAACCAAATGAAATGTAATACAGAGAAAGAAAATACATCTCCTGAAATTTGGTAATAAACTTAGTCTAACTAAAAATGCATCATGGCTTTATATAGTGACTAGGATAAATATAAATTCTAATTTTATTTTTTAAGTAAATTTTCGTGACTACCAGTGGATATTTTAGATAAAAGCTTTATTTAGCATATCTTAGTTAGGATAATAAGGAGTAACTCTCATGCTTCCATTAAATTTTAAATAGTATTACTTCTGAAATGTATTTTTATCCAGGGTGAACAGCAGTTAAGACCTCGCTTTAGCTTCCTCAGCCTTTAAATGAGAAATATAATTTCGTAAATTGAAATATTACTTACCACATTGCAAGACTAAAAATGATATAGTGAGTTTATTTGAGTATGCAACATGCTTCTGATATTTTGGAGATGTTAATTTCTATCTTCGGGATTAACAACTCTTTTGAGAAAAATCTTAGACGCAACTCATTCAAGCTAATTTATATCAAAAAATTTGGCTTCTATTAAATTGCGGATTATTTTTCAGAAGAATAGCTATTAAAAGCTTATCCTCAATAACGGCTGCTTAAAATCTAGTGCTTATTAAATAGTCAGATATATTTGACTTGTATTAAAAAGGATATTCTAATTTTTATGATAATAATAGTTGGTTTGCGATGCAGTATTTGATATTGTGTTCATATGTACTTAACGAATATGCTACTTGCGGTAAAACAACTTAGCCACTTGTAGTGCAACCTCATAATCATTAATTAACCAGACTCACAACTCATTTTTGCATTAGCTGATAGATTTTGCAATGTTAGAATTTATATTTCTTTATAACAGTAGCGCAGCTCCAATAAATTCATATTTTTTTCCTATTTGAAATATGTCAGTCCGATTCGAGCACTAAAAATAAATTTCAATTAATTTCACCCCTTGTATATGAATACCAAGATATTGTCGCCTCTGCTTTGGTCGCAGTCTCCTTTTGATAAATAGTAGTGGTCTGACCTTGAGTTCGCAACTTGCTCATGTTTCCAGGGCAACCCGTTTGGATGAACTTTATCCCAAACCCTCTTCTACATTAGTTATAATAAATCCCAGTGTCGGACTATGGACTTGTGAATGCACTAACTCTGGGATTTATCATATCTACTCTCGCAGGGAACTAAGGCCAAAGCGCGTCCAACCAGGTCATTATTACAACATTTCCAAATTGCAAAAACGAGTTCAAAATACTTTCTGGTTTAGACTTTATTTCTTCTGATTTAAAGATGTAAAGCGTTACTTGTTCATTCTTGATTACCGATACTGTGAATTTTCATCTTCCATATTCCAGTAAAACCATTCTTTAAATGACATTCTAATTTATTTGACATGCTATTAAACTATGATGCAAATATCTTACCAATCGCACGCAATTTCTATTTAAGTACGCTTAATCAATGTGGGCCTTAATCTATTATAGTACAGTAGGATCTGGTCTTTCGGAAACTGACATGAGAGTATCCCGGTGGCAGACATAATTTAATGAAAAGACACTGAATTAAAAATAATGTAGTGTTGGCAATAAAATATAGGCAAAATTTTAGTAATGTTATCTTTTTACGACTTTTCCTTTAAAAGATCAAACTACAAAGATCCAACCACTGAAGTTATCTACAGAACATGTTTATCCTAAAAATGTACATTTGTAATAGACTTAACTAGTTATGAAATGTATTCACTGGATTTCTTAGCAGTGATGATTGACATGCAGTTTAAATTTCCCTCAAGTTTCAAGAACTGCATTTTTATACCTTACATCCACTTCTCATTTACCCATTTATGCTACTTTAAGTTTATTTAATGAAACAAAGTTGCCTATACCACCTAATTCAGATGCCGTATGACAGTTATTCTCTGATGTATACCAAAATTAATTTCTACAAAAGCAGCTGACAAGTTGGGTAGAAAGAATGGCTAAATGGTAGAGCTGGTTGGGTCTCCAAAAACGTTATCTTAGACTGCTAATGAATGTGAGTAGGCCCAGAAGAAACGTGGCCTTTCCCACCATAAGACATTCAGGAAGACTTGAAATGAGGTAATCACAAAGATTCGTCTGAGTATCTAAGAGCAATACAGAAGTATTGGATATGTTCACATCCTTATTATTCCTTCAAAATATTCTAATCATAATAATTTATTTCTTTTATAATTAGTTGACTTAAAATTCTATATGGGAAACAAATTCAGCTAAAGTGGAAAATTTTAAATTAGCCTCACATGTGATACTATTTTCCATCCTTTAATATCTATTCATTTAAAGCTACAGCTTCATAGATTACAAAGTGAGAAGTCAGGAGAACATATATCCAAGTATTTTCACTTAAGGTATGGTTTGGTCAAGAATCAGAAATAGTGTTTTTGTTTCATAGCATTAAATACAATTGCATAATAAGGCTAGATTCAGCACCAAATTCAGTCAGGCTACTTCATTCTTAAGAGGAAGTCAGTGGCAAAGAAAACCACTAGCTAAGTTTCACATTCCACCTTTACAGAGTCTTTATTTTAGCTTTAGATCTCCGTTCACTATTTATGAACAGTTTTTATTGTCCATTTTAGCCGAATCATCCAGCTAATAGAAGTTTTTCTTGGTTAGAGGCGAAATATAATATACAAATAAGCTGGGGATCATATAAAAACTTCATTATTATATTTAATTTCGATAGTTATACATAATTCAGCTGTTAAAATATTTAAAAGATAACATGAACGTATGGAAGCTTATGAGGTCACCCCAAACCATTTAACTTTCATCCTGAGCATATCGACGATATCAGAAGATCGGTCTTCCCACAAAACGGAGGCAGATTTTAGTCTACTCATAATGTTTTAGGGCACTTTATCTTCGGGATTCATACTTCTCGGGTTCATATTTCCAATTTACTTAAATACTTTCTTTTTGCATACGACAGATTTCTTTAGCAAAATAAAACTTTCCACTCTCAACTTCACAAAGAACAATTAAACGTAAGTCATTTCAATAAGCTTCATAAGTAGGGGGTTAGCTCACCTGAAGTTAATAGTAATGACTTGATATAACCCTGTGAGGGCATCACCATCAAATTATGCATGATAAGTGTAAAAATTTGTATATATATGTAAGTAATAATCTATGTCTTCTATTTATTATTGTCCCTTAAATGCAGGCTCTTCGATTTAAAGAACTTTATAATCCTAACCTCACATCTTTATCCCAGTTAGAAAAAATGTTAATTAAATCTAACATGAGTTGGCCATAATTACCTTTTCCTTATATGTTGATCTCTCTTCTTCACACCAATACTGTCCGAAGACGATAGAGAACCTTGCTTTTTTGGCTGTATTAGATATATTTGATGTTGTCATGGTCAACTTAGGAGATAAGTCAATTTAATAAAAGTCATGTTATTAAGTGATACAATATCTGATAAAATGAAAAATTTTAGGCGACGTTTCATCCTATAAATGTCTCTCGTGTGCATTAAAACAAAGTTAGTAAAGCCAAGGAGTTTTACAGTCTAGATATAACATTTAAACGTGCGATAAGATAATCGTGATAATTCATACTAGCTGTCATTAAAAAGTATTTAAAGATGACTAGTTTCTTTAGTTTCCCGTGATAATCTAGATTTCAGATAAAAGATAATTTGTTTTAAGTTTTTCTGTTTCCCATATCTTAGAGGCACAATAAATAATGCTTCGTCATCTGCCTTTAGGATCTCTCTTTGATTATTTGTTAACTGCTAACTGTTCCGGAGTGTATGTCAGCCTTAAATGTTTTCATTATCATTACTGCTACCTTGAACTTACAATACCTAATAAGTTTGCTAGCACAACATATCTTGTTTGACTCTGGTTGATAGACTGTTATAATTTTAAATGTTTAATCATTTTATTCTACTCCTAGATTGGTCAGAACGTAGTTCCGTAACGCTTACTAATGAAACAACAATACTATAATAGGAATTTTACTCGGCTTTTAAGTTAAAATCTGGTCGAATTCACCAATAATGACTTTAATGTTTTTAAATAAATTAAAGTAAATACAATATTTTACCCATCTTTTTATAATTCCCGTTTCTACTTTAGACGTCTAAACAACTTTTTAGCTTGCTAATATCTCATATTCCCCTGTTTAATAAATTCCTTTTAACCAAGCTGGGCATACAAGCCTTTACTAGAGATAGATTCGCTTCTAAATGAGGACAACAGATTTTAAATTTTTGAACAGTATTTTGCAAATCAGACAAATTAATGCATTTGAATAAAATGGATAGTTAAGTTCTCCAAAACAGTGCTAATGAGACCAATGCAATGAAAAATTCAGTCTAACCAGATAAGATTGGTTTGTGAGAGGCAGGGCCTAGTGAAGTTCAATGTAATTGTGAGGCCTACCCATCTAATTATAGAAGAACTCAATTATCTATATTTAAATCATCTTAGATGAGCTAGTCCCTTTAGGTACCTATTTGAAGAATTACTTATGGACTCGAAATCTACTTTTATTGAAAATTGTGCAGCGCCCTTTTTTATAAATATAAAAGATATGGGATTATTTACAAATTTAAAGTAGATTGCGATGATTTAGTTGTGAGAATCGTAATACAAAAACAACCAACAAGATTTTTATATCTTCAAATGAAGCGGTAATGTAGGTTTCCCTAGGTATGTTTGATGTCAATTTAAGTTTGAATTTCATGGAACCTTTAGTGACTTGCCTTTGAAGATTACTGTCATTTCCTTTGAAAATGTGCCTTACATGAAATTTTATCTGCTCCGTCATAATCTGGAGTGTTCTAGTCTTCTATTTGCACATTTCCTTAATTCAATGCATTAGTTAACCTTTCGATTTGTATGATAATATCTTGCAAATTTCGCTAAAAAAATCAAGTAAACATCCACATTCGTATATTCGCCTTATTAGCAGTCTGAGAATTAGAAATAAAAGATATAGCTGCTTATATTTTTAAATAGTTGGGTGAATAATCTGTTTCATTGGCATCATCGTTTCATTCCTGACGTCATTATTGGGAAGATATTGGCTCTAGCTACTATAAAGCGCTAGTTAAGGACTTTTAATGAATGTAGTAGCTAATGAAAGTAGATGAGGCAAAGATAGATATTATAAATTGTTGGATATCAAGAGAAAAAATGGCCAAAGAAACTTTGAGCATTTAATTTGTTGTTTTTAAATTTCTTTAAAACATTGCTAGCAAGTTGGCCGTCTAATTCAGGCATTGGGGAATAAAAATCTTCAATGTTAAGATGTTAATTTGATGACTTATTTAGATGAGTTTGTAAAAAATATTTGGTTTCACTTTAATGGAACTTTTAAATCAGATCACTCGAATCATACGCAGTGGGCAATCCATTAAGTTCCAAGGAGTTAGAGCTAAATTTATTGCTTTTCATTATAATCCATATTGTTGTGATATAAGAAGGCTAGGCGGATTTAGGAAAAGAATCGACGTATGACAATTGCCAAGCAAAAAATATTTATTTAAATGCAAATTATCGCAAAAAAAGATAAGGCTGCTAATTTTAAATATCTGATTAAATGCTTTATAATAGCAAGGTGAACATGACGACCTGTCTTGATAGTACAGAGAATAACTATTTATTACTTTAGCAGTTTCAGAGACTTTGAAAATTTATAAGAATTTTTTCTTAGAACTAGAGTTCTGCATATGCCAACAGCAAACTTTTTCAAATAATATTCAGTCGTAGAGTTCAATAATGATAAGCAAAGCTTATTTATTCTGTCACCCATGCAATGCTCCTCTGGCCAAGATTTTCCAAGTGCGTGTCTACATTTTTCCAGCCAAACAGACATGCAGTATAATAAAATTATGTATCTAGTCCTCCATGTTATTAGATCTAAAGCAGAGCTCAAACTTATTTTTAGTTTCATAGCTCTGTAGTTCTAGTAAAGATATGAAGACCAAGATGGTGTGGCATCGGTATGATCACAGTCTCTTTTCAAGTTATATAATTGGGTTCACCTCGTTTTAACAACTTGGTCTTGTTGTCAGGGTGACTTTGCTGAACGCATCTTGTCCAAAGTCCTCTGCTGCAGTAGTTGTCATGATTCTCGACATCAGACAGTGGACCTGCTACATTCTCAGACGGTCTGATACTGGAAAATATGAACTGCCATCTTGCCATTTTAAAATGTTTTATACGTTATGGTATCACTCCTGCTTTCTGTGACCTTAGGAAACCCTATCATTCGGCTAAAGATAATAAGTTTCTCCATCATGCTTTTATTTAGAAAGTAAGTGAAACCTATGATATGGAGAGAACTAAGCTATTTAACTTTATAGATAGTAAGTCAAAGCTCCGGCGTGATCTGGCCTTGATCTTGACTCCAAAGAAATTTCGAAAATTCCAGAGTATGACCGACAGGAAATCACATAGGATCAATGACTTAAATACAATATGACACGACGATAATTGCGTAAGTTATGGATTATAAGATCGTCTAAATTCAAGCCACTACGCCCAGTTGACGTGGTTTTGAAGGTGACAATTCTTACTGATCTGAACAACGATAGGAAGAACATAGTGAATTTATCATCCTTTTGTCTCAAACCCGAAACCTTCACGATCTTGCAAAAAGGACTCAATTTTTCACTTCAAACTGACAGAAGCCTTCTAGGAGACATCCTTCTAGAGGTTATCAATATTTCGAGAAGTTTCCTGAGGAGACAAAATGGAAAAATAATTCTAAAGATCTTGACATTTCAAGAAGCAAAACAGCAGCAGATTTGCCAGGATACGCAAGAACCTGGAAAAGCATAAATAATTAGTCCTTCAGGCGGATACCGTAGGAGCAACAGTGATAATGGACAAAAAACAATTTATCAAGAAGATAAATATATTCTGCAAGACATGACTACATATTGTAAACTAATAAAGTGCCTAACTATGAAAATCAATGGAATCTTAAGTTGCACATTGTAAGATATGCATAGTAACGGGGGAATTGACGCATATACAAGAAATTCAATTATAAGAAAGGATGAGTGACTACCAACAGCCTATGGATTACCAAAGATACACGAAGAGGGTGAACCACTAATGGGGATAGTCAACAAAAAGTATGGAATAACACAAATTGGCAAGGTTCATATGTTTGCAGCCCAAGAAATTGAATTACAGGATAACAAACACAGTGAAACATTCATATGCATTTTCTAAAAAATTAAAAAACATGGCAATTAAAAAAACAGACTTAATAGTAATTTTTGATGTAGAATCCATGTATATATATATATTTATATAAATATATATAAATGTGTGTGTGTTAAAGGCTCTGCTAGAACTCCTGGACTGAGAGAAGGCTATTCAAGTATTGTTTCGAGACTACCAGTTGATAAATAATATGAGATGTATTCACCCAATTTCGTTTAAGGTGATGAAGGACTGGTGTGAAATTCAATGGAAACGTCAGCTCTGCTCATATCGTTGTGGGAAAATTCTTCTACCAGTCCTTCATCACCTTAAAAGAAATTGGGTGAATACATCTCATATTACTGATTAACTGGTAGTCTTAAAACAATATTTAAAATGCGAAAAATAAAGTACCGTAGTCGTTTTTATAGCAAATATAGGTTTCCTTCATCGACAATCCCACTAAAGAATATGATATAATAAAAGGACTGGCCTTCCTTGAAATTCACATTTGCCCTGTGACCCAAGGGCACTCGTAGCAATGGGGCCGAGTAGTTAACGTGTCAAGCCCCCATTCTGTGCTGCCATGGTTCGACTCCCATTGAGGGTGTTGATAAGACCGATGCGAGGTCGAAACCGCAGTCCACTTGTGCCTGGATAAGAACAACTTTTGGGAAAGAAAAGCAATGTGAAATTGAATGGAAACATCAGCTCCACTCATATGATTTTGGAAAAATTATACTACCAGTCCTTCATCACCTTAAACGAAATTGGGTGAATACATCTCTACAACTAATCAACATGACAATAAGGACGACCTCATTTACATTCCACGGTACTGTCTATGAACAAATAATCCAACTTCTCCTATGATCTCTGCTCTCACCTCTTTTGTCAAACGTATTCATGAAAAAAAGAATTCTACTATTGATTCGCATTTTAGTCATATGGTAGTACAATTTTTGGGATTGGCGGTCACGGAACTAGGCAGTCTGATAAGCACAACCGTCACAGAAATTCGGCATTATGGACAAAATGTACTAAAACTCCACTCGAGATGCCACATGAGACCAGAGATAATTGTCCATAGTTGGACAAGTAACACGACTTTAATCAAGGAGGCGACCCGTGAAATCAGGGCCTAGGCGCTCTGTAGGGCGGCAGACTTCGTGCTTCTAAGGACTCGATAAATTGGTTCTGGCGTAAAACGTAGACTAGGACTGGAACCGAGTGAAATCGGTCAACCAAAAATATAAGAAACACATTTATTGGACCATGATGGAGATGCGGATAGGGACCCAGAGACGGATTAGCTGATCGAAAGAGAGGGGGTCGGGGTGAATAGCAGATGCGATGAGGCCACAATAAATTTGCCAAAAAAGGGCACACATGTTGACGAGGGGGATGTAAACAAGTAAGAAATTGCGATAGGGCGAGAGTTGGATAAGAGGACAAGGAGTAGATAGATGGGCCAGGACAGAAAATGGAGTGATAGTATAACCGTTTCAGCAGAACGGTGGTCGAGGTATTGACCTTGCTTGTCTCTTTGACGAGTTCGTAGGTTGTTGCGGAGAATGGCAGCACTACGATGCCGGTGAAACGTATGTGAATGTATCAAGTTCACAGTCTGATTCTGGGAATTATAATAACTACTATGGCAGATGACTTCGGACAAGGTGCGCTCAACAAAGTCCCCCTGACAACAAGATCAAATTGTGAAAACGAGGTTGACCCACTGCTATAGTTCTAGCTCATTTATCTTATACAGCGGACCATACATCCCTGATAACTATTTAATACTGTATATGATCACTCATCCGATACCCAAAGTGTATCCCTGTTAAATTATCTTGTGCTTTTTAGGTTAATCATTCAGAGTTTTTCATAAATAATTATTTTGTCCACTAGAAGTATCGTATATAGGAAGACAAGTCTTTACCAGTTGTATATAGACCTAGTTATGAATACGTTATAAATAATTTTCTTTTTCATGTGTCTTATAAAATATGCCATATGCAATACATTGAAGGCATAAATACTAAATTTATTTATTAAATTTTAAATTAATGCTATGCATTTTGATTTATATTTAGAGGATGCAAAAATTAAATTTATTTCTTTTTATATAACTTAAATTCATAATAAAGTAAATTACTAATTATGGTCTTTTTAATTAATTGATAATTATGTTACTAATTTTGGCAAAATGGGCTAATGATAACTAATTGAATTGTATTGAAATTTACTTTACATGAGATGTAGTTCCATGCAAATAGCAACATCAATTGTAATTCACTACTTTCTATGTTATTGTTGCAATAAATAAGATAAATTTATTTTAATTTAATAGGCTGTCATTAAAATTTATAAAAATAGCTTAGTTATTATCACATATATATAAAAGAATTAATTTCATTGTTATTTCACTTAATGTTTAGGATCATTAGACTAGCCTAAAGTGGAAAACAGAAATTTATCGCATATTATCTAAGGGTAATTTTCTCAGGTTATTTATAGTGATGTATTTTTTAATTATCAATAAAATTCGAGCCCATCAATCTTAAAAATATATTTGGTGCTAATTTAGCCATCCTTAAATCATAAAATTAGAACCCATATTCACCGAGCCTTCGACCCAATGATCCTATGCCATTATTCTCATTTATT
>CAAALY010245174.1:459-10956 GCA_900617795.1 Protopolystoma xenopodis
TCTATATCCTCCTATCAGGCCTTCACTGTCACAATTTTTACCGTGCTTATTTCGATATCCTTACTGCCGCTCCTTTGAGCGGCATTCATGAAAACCCTTCACACTCCACGCTGTCAGTATCACCCCTTTCACCCTTGTGCTGGGAGTGTTGATCAGAGTCTGCCATATTGTTACGCAGTCCTTCTTCCCTAGGTCTTATCACAGTCTGTCTCTTGCCCCGTAAGATCCGTCTGCTCTCTCACTGGTTGACGTATTTCACTCAACCCCTGCCACTCGAGGCGTTATTCTATCTCCTCTGCGTCTGGGTGACTAATTTAAGGCTCAAGCCTCTGAGTAAGGCTCATCATCAAGCCTTTGCTACTGGGACTACGTCAATGGTACAACAGACATACTGTCAGCAACTAGCTCCAGTCTCTGCCACGTCTATCTTGTCTCTATCCCTAATACCAAGTCTATGACTTGCTATGCCTTAGTCTCTTGTGTGCTAAGGTGCTGTTGCTTTGATTAGGTTCAATGTTGAACCACAACGTTTGTGTAGTTATTAAACAAGGGAACAAAGTAAGTAAAGATGTATATAGGAAGCCCACAGATGAGGATTTCCTCCTTAATTTCTTCTCGAATCATACGTATGGTGTTCAAGTAGGACTAATGGAATCAATGCTAATAATGAGTTTATACTAGCGGACATAAATCTTCAGAATCAGGAATTAGAAAGGCCAAGAAAAATCTTAGTTATAACAATTATTCCTTGAGATTAATTCTTAACAATTTTAGGATATTTAAGAAATAGGGTGAAAGGAAACTATTATTTAGGGCAAAATAAGGAATTATACAGCTCTTCGTCCAGGTTCATAATGCAAAGAAGTGAGGTATAGGAAGTGACGATCTCAGCCGGCTACCTTTTTTGGTTTAGTGTCTCGGTGATTGTTCGAGAATACTGGCTCTGACGATGTCCATCACATGACGGACGAATGCTCAACACAGGGTCGTAGGACAATGAGCCGAGGTCTTCTTTGCACAAAAGTCTAAGGCAACCCTCTTTCGGTATCTAGTTTCGCCAATCTATGGATCCCTTCCACCCGCCTTCTCAAACGAAATGAAAGGTATGCCAGTATCAGACTCAGATCAGCATTCCCAGCACAAGAGAGGGGGGTGAGAAGGCCAGTGGTGAGTGTGAATGGGTCTCATGAACTACGCTCAAAAAGGCACCAGGTTTGAATAAGCAAATAAGAAATTGTGAGTGAAGGCGTAATGCGAGGATATAGGATATGTGAATAGACCAGAAGAGAAGGAAATATATAAAAAAACTGTTAGCAGATAATTGGTCGAAGGATTAACTTCACTTGTCCCTTTAATAAATTGTAGTGGTGTTAAAAATTGCAAGATTAAGTAAAGCTGCTAGTGAAATGTCTATGAATGTATCAAGTCAATGGCTCGACTCTGGAAATTGTCATGCATACTTTGGACTCCGGACAAGGTTCATTCCTCTTGGTCTTCTTGCCAATCTGACCAAGTTGCAAAAACAAGGTCAAACAACTAATATCTTGTTGATTTAGGCCTCTTCACCTATTAACAAGTCTTTAGGACAAGTATAAGTATCCATTCAATTAATGCGGTGCTTATTAAAACCGCTAAATTAGGTAATTCGCTTTTAAATGAGAATTCTTCTCGTTTTAGCGCTTAGAGAATTGTTTCGCTCTTGCGATCTATAACTTCGAAATCTAAGGCTAAGCTTGCATTCATATCGATCACATGACATTGCGCCGAGAACTTTGTGTATATATCGTCATCTTCATTTCGATGTGACTAGGTTTCGAGACTCAGTAATTTTCAATAAGCACTCAGTCGGCCTTTACCATTTAAGGTGATTTAAGGACTGATAATTGGGTTTTCCCACTGTGATAAATAGGCCTCACAATGCCAATGAATTTCACGCAGCTTTAAATAGGTGGTCTGACCGCGCCTTTGAAACCTGGTTTTCTTGACAGGACAACCTAGATAAAACCACTTCATGTAATACCCTCTTTCACAGATAATGCTTATCTACTGACTATGGACTTGGCATATTCCCAGACATCTTGCTAGCATTGTCCGTGAGTCATGTCATTCTTAGCATTAAGCGACAACCACGATCGACAACGCTACTCATTTTGGATTTGAATTAAAACTAAATATGGCAGATTCCTCTTAACCACCTTTCAATTAGCTTTATATCAACATTCTGGTTAACGCTGTCCTTGAGACAATTCTTTTCGGTTACTGAGACTAATTGCCTAGTTTTCGAAGAATCCCTTAATCGATTTATGTTGAAGTAACATTAATTTCGTTTGAAGAAGCGAGTGGTATCACCGAAATTCGAAGGGAAGTTGCCTTCTCATGACTGATGAATCCTCGCTGAGTGTTCGTCCTTGTGATGGACATTGTCAGAGCAGGACACCATGCTTTACGATGATTCACCAAACTTAAAAAAAATAAGCGGCCGGCTACAATCATACCTACTTCTTATAGCCTAAATTTGTCCATTTAATAAGACATCTCATTATTTGGTTGGATATCCTATGCTTGTCCTACATGTTTTTTGAAAAATGAAGTGGCTTTGGATAAAGAGTGAACCGAATGCAATTGTGATCGAACAGTTGCAACCTCACCTACATCATTTATATTTTTGATCCTGCAACGTTGCCGCGTGTGATTGTGTTCATTTGCTTTACTTCTTGTTCCCTCTCCTTCAAGACCTATCCAATAGCCACAAGTAGTTTCTCTTTAATTTCCTTATATTCAGGGTGTTGGCTGCTTTGTTGATTTATATACATTCCATAATCTTTCGCTTACTGCTATAGTCTCCATATCCAGCCTTTATACCAGCCTCTAGTGTCCTCTGTGGATTGTGTTCGACCGGTTCTGATTTTTTGATACACAACCCTTTGCTGGCCCTAATATAAAGATAAACCTCTTATGTGTGGTTCTGCAGGTCTCCTTCACATAAACGCCATATTAACAGAAAACCTTATAACAGTCCAATTTGGAGAGAGGGTCCGAAACTTCCCGAAAAGATGGCATTACTGAGGGAAATGTTTTTTCTTGTTTTACATTGTCTTGATATTCTTATTTCTAAGTAATGCATCTATCTTTTTTGGGAGCTGACTAGACGATAACATCTGGACCCTAGTGGTGGTATAGCTGTCTATCCTGCCCTAGATAGATGTTTCCCTTACTCTTATTTTCTACTATTTTAAAGTGATTATCAGTTTATCCTAATGGGCAATCGCTTTCAACTAATATTTTCCTTAACCGAGGATTAACATCTACAAAACGCAGGCTCTTTATTAGCACGGAATTCGTAATCCCTATTTTAGCTCCATAAGTATGGCTTGAAAAGAAGTTTAAGAGTGATCCCGAAATTGTCTTTCCTATATACACTTCCACCTAGTTTGTTTCCCTCTACTAATTAGGTCACTCAGAAAGGATAGGCTACCATCCTTTTATATTTTAATCGTGAACTTGATCTTCCCATAATTCTGTTCACTAATATAAGTTGTTTGATCTTTTTTTGTCAACGTAGTCATATTCGTAGAAAAATCTAGAAGAACACACCTTATCTGGAGCCCATAGTGTGCGTGATTATTTCCAGTGTCGGACCGTGAACTTGTCAAGACTCACTGAAGCTGCCGGCGAAACGTCTACGAATACACTAGGTCCACGACTCAACTCTGGAAATTATTATTCATATTATGGACTGCGGACAGGATTCGCTCCTCTTGCCAATCTGACCAAGTTGCGAAAACAAAGTCAAACAACTATTATACAACGAAAGGCGAACGTGACTCTACTAAAGGCCACATCATCTTGGTCTTCATATATTTTATTAAATCACCTTGGGTTTGATACTCTTACGTTAGAAAATGTTCTAATTTATAATCGTGGTATCATCTAAAAAATTGGAACCTTAGCCAGACTCAATGCAAGCTCGAAGCTTTGCAAGAATGAGTTTCTGCTCTGACGATAATATCCCGAGAGACAAGCCTTTGTTCACACTAATGCTGGAGATGATGTTTCATGGACTGAGCCAAGCTGAACGTCACAGCAAAATGAAATGAGCACATAGCGACTGGAATCGGCCATCCTCCTCTTGTGAGGCAAAACATAGGATATTTAATCATACATGAGTTGTCTCATTAAGTGGACAAAGCTAGGATATAAGAAATAGTTAGGATTTTATCTGGCCTGGTGAATTTTCGAAAAGCATACTGTACTCTTCTGACTATGTCTATCACATGAAGGACGAAAGCTCAATGAGGATTCGTCAGAGTCGCGAAACCTTCGCACAAATCTACTCGCAGCTCCAAGACAATCCCTCATATATTTCCGGTGAGACCAGCTTACGAATACCCTCTTCAAACGAAATAAAAGGTAGTGCTGACATCATGGAGCTTAACAAGCTCTGCTTCCTCTGTTATAGTATTCATAATTTTCATCATCGGATCGTTGACTTTGTACAATCCCAGACATTTCACCGGCATCGTCAGTGATAGGCGTTATCCTTAGCACATAGTTGCAACTTTTAAGTGACAGCTCAAATAAACACTATATGGGTGTCGATCACCGCAACCAAACAAAAGGCCACATCTTCGTCTTAATATCTAACAAATGAAAGGCACTCTAGCATCAATTATGTTAGTATTGCCTTCCAAACGAAATACAGGCTGTATTTTTGTCCTCATCTGAATCTCAACAGCACTCCCAAATGAAATCGAACCCGAGTAGAGCATAGTTTATTCTCAACTTACAAAAGCTACGTCACAATTCCATTGGTATCAGAGCAGAAGTGACTTCCGACGCAAGCCAGGCCTCTTACATCGCATTTTTATGATGAGAATGTCCATGAACCAAACAAATCTAAGATTAAAATCTCCTAAAATTGGCATATTGTAGTTGACTACACTGATTTTTATTGATGCTAAGTGAGCATATCTTGAATAAGAACTATATTCACTCTTGGTTTTATAATGTGATTAAGGTATAATAATTGAACTTTCCCAGTGGTTTTATGCCAATACAGTTGTTATTCAGGAACTAGCGATAGTATTTAATGCTACTCAATAATGCTGTAAGTAATTCAGTCTACTATAATGCCAAATTAAGTCTGTTTTATTAACAATCCCATTAAACGAATGCAATATTCGAAAGGCAAGTCATCGCTGTGATTAATTGGCACCTGCGGCAATGTAACGTGGTGATAACATGTTGGAAATGGAGCTAACAGAAATTAAATCACATCTTAAGGCCTATTTATATAATTGTAGAAAATTTCATTCATAATTCCCTCATCACTTTATGCGACCCGTTCTAATTTAGGATTTAATTATCGTATCGGAACCTACTCTAAATGAATGCTACATTTTCGTCCTTCATACGACCATTATCATTCTTGCAACTTGTTCAGATTTATGAATAAAGAAACTCTTTAGCTTGAAGTATATTTTAAAATTATACCTTGCTTGATGATGGTCACTGAACTAAATTTCAAGCAATTTACACTTAAAAACCTGGTTTCCCTTGACAGGTCTTTTGTATTCCATTTTCCTTTCTTAAATTTCAAAATTAATTAAATTTTTTTAAATTTATTGTTTTACTCTTTTCGCAAGACCTCCTTTCCGATCGTCTGAAACAACACTCATTATCAATTTCGGACGTCGCTGAAGCTTTCCCGGAGCCCCTACACTGGTGCAGTGTATTTTATTACGAATTAAAGATGCGAGTGGGCGATGTGTTTCATGCTGACCGATCCAGCCTCACTATAGACGGATTCACAGAACCATGCTATCGAGGTGACCGATTTAGCTTGGGTAGCCTAAGCCAGGTTAATAGACCGCTCCAAGTTGAGATGACTCGAAGGCACATCGGTGAGCTAGCGAAGCCTAACTACCTATTTTGCAAACCTTCAATTTTCAAATTTATGATTTCCTGATATCTCCAAACTTGTTTAGCTTCCTCATAATTCCCCCTTGTCCTCAAGTAGGATAGTACATATGTGAAATGTGGACATTGGGAGTCTTCGGACTTTAGGGGTCATTCAAAATTGATTGGGAGATTTTCTTAATTTTGGTCTCCTACCAAAGATGCACTCCTTGAATACAGTATATTCCTGTAAACTTCCGAGATCATTTGATTTTTATCATAAAGGCCTTATTTATAATTAACTAATCAATCTCAACTCCGGATCTCTACATCAAGATATTCTTAGTAATGTATTGGTCGCAATCCTTTAGCATATTCTTGTAATTACTTTTATAGGTATACTTTATTCATCTTAAATTGTCTTATTATTTAATTTATGGCCTTCTGCCAGGACGTGGTCTTCGATTTCACTATTTTTCTGGCGAAGTATATGTCGAGTGCCTCAGTGATGCGGCGATATTCGTTCAGTCTCCGAGCTGCAATCGATTTCATGGCTGGCATCCAGCCACTGTTGTTAAAATACCTCCTAGTAAGTTAATTGACTCTCTTGATGTACTTACTCGTTATCCCGCATTCAAGAGCTACTCCTGTATTATGGCCCTAACGGGATAGAATTCTTGAGACAAATATTTGTTCATACCAGATAATTGGCAAAATTTTTATTTTTGTTTATCATTTTACACGAAATAGGATGAATACATCTCATTATCCTCTTTCATTATACTTTTATAGAATGTAATTTAAAGTTGTTCGAAAATCAAGAATTCATAGAAATGCTCAATCAGAGTGCAACAAGGAGTTACGAAACCGTCTTCTCCTTAACTCATATGTGCGCTATTCGTATCAGTTTCGTCAAGGGCTGGGGAGCTGACTATAGGTAAGTTAATTTGTCATCTTATTTACCTAATTTAACATTAATAGACTTGTTATTTCTTGACCTGTCCGTAACTTAATAAACAACTATCAATTTTTCCCAAATTAATATACAAATTAGTCTGGGCTGAAATCAATAGGCTAGCATTATGCGACCATTTAAGTATTGCTACACGCTGGCTGCTGTCATCTTCGGTCTAGTTATCTCACAAATAAAAATTTGGCCTAGACATACTAAAATGTGATGATTTAGAAGGATGTGTTCTTAAAAATGTCTTTATTAAGAATTTTTCGTATTATCGATATTATTTTCCAGTTTGCTATCCTTAGCTATGAAAGGATTAACTGTTTGTCGCAACTATAATTCATCTCGTGAATATTTCCTATTAGGATTATGTATCAGACAGTTACATTTACTATTTAAAATCAACTAGATCACTTATTTTCTATTTGAAGAAAGTTTTTGAGACTATCAATATATTTGTATGAAAGTTGTATCCATTATCTTCAGTTATTTTTGATATGAAGATCCAAGATGTTATGACCTACTTCTTAGTCGCAGTATTCTTGAGCTGCATAAAACTGGTCTGCTCTCGTTTTCGCAACTTGCCTGAAGTCCTCTGTTACAGTAGCTATGATTATTCCTATTGTTGGACCGTTGACTTGATACATTAACAGACGTCTCGCCGGCATCGCCAGTGAGTCTTGCCATATTTAGTACCAAGCTACAACTCGTCAGATGGGCAAGTAAAGCCAATCCCTTGCCGAATGGTTATCAATCATGCTTCAGAGCATCTCCATACTCCATATGCTTGCATCTCATTCCCTCACTATCAAACATCTGATTTGCTTATGTTCGACTACCCTTGAGATATGCCCTTTTTGAACAATTGAGTGGGATATTATCAGATCTCTTTTATTCCTTGCCCCCCCCCTCCTTGATTTGCCATTATTGTTGATCCGACATAGACCTCATATGCAAATCTCACTTATGGCCCGAAGATTCGTTGCTTATCTTATCCTATCTGATTTAACTCTGTTCAGGCTACGGTATACCTTTTGCTCCAGGCGATATTCATCATGGGAGTTGTTTGACCTTGTTTTCGCAACTTGGTCATATCGGTAGGAAGACTTCGATAAACGCAACTAATCCAGAGTCCATAGTATGCATGATAATTTCCAGAGTTAGACCGTGGACGTGATACATTCCCAGACGTTTCGCCGGCATTGTCAATGAGTCTTGCCACTCTTAGCATCACACTACAACTCGTCATATGGAAAAGTGAAGCCGATCCACTGACCAATTGTCTGCTAAACAATCGTGGTGTCTCTCCTTCCTCCCTGGGCCAATCACCAATCCTGTATCATCGTATCACAATTTTTACTTGTTTATTTTAATGTGGGATAGTGTGCTCTTTTTAGCGGCTGTAATAAGATCCCTACGCTCCACGCTGGCCTTTTCACCTTCCCTCACCCCTTCACCCTTGTACTGGAAACATTTATCAGTCTCCCTTTAGCACCGTAGGATCTGTTGCTATATCCTTGGTTCTAGTATTTCACTCGACTCCTGCCACCCCATCTGTAGTACTCGAGGCGTTATTTCCCACACTGCCCCTGGGAAACTAACCTAAGGCTAAAGCCCCTGATTAATTCTCACAGTAAAGCCTTAGCCTTATTGACCACGTATATGGTAAAACAGGCCTACGGTCAACCAACTAGTTCTAGTCGGTCGCGTCCACCCTGTTTCTATTCCTAATACTAAGTCTATGACTTCTTATGCCCTAGTATCCTGTAGGCCAAACAACAAATGTTGTGGTTCAACAGTGAACCTAATCAAAGCAAGCAATATCACAACATTTGTGGGTTGGCACACAGGAGACTAGGGCGTAGGAAGTCATAGACTTAGTATTATGGATAGAAACAGGGTGGGCGCGGCAGGCTAGAGCTTGTTGGTTGACCTTGGCCTGTTTTACCATAGACGTGATCCATGAAGCAAAGGCTTGACCATGAGAATTACGCAGGAGCTTTAGCCTCAAGTTGGTCTACCAGAAGCAGTGTGGGAAGTAATGATTCGAGTACTACAGATGTGGTGGCAGGGATCGAGTGAAATACTAGAACCGGGGCTATAGCAGACGGATCCTATGGGGCAAGAGGGAGACTGATAAAACCTATGGAAGAAGGGCTGCGTAACAATATGGCGGAATCTAACCGACATTCCCACCAGAAGAGTGAAAAGGAGAGGGGAAGTGAGAAGGCCAGCATGAAATGCGAAGAGTCATCATGACAGCCGCTCAAAAAGGTGCATTATAACACATTTAAATAAGCAAGTAAAAATTATGATAGCGAAGGCGTGATACGAGGATATAGGATTGGTGATTATCCCAGGGGGGAAGGAGAGATACCACGATTGTTTAGCAGACAATTAGTAAATGGATCGGCTTCATTTGTTTCTATTACGAGTTTTAGTGTGGTGCTAAGAATACCAAGACTCACTGACGATGCCGGCGAAACGTCTGGGAATGTACTACGTCCACAGTCCGACTCTGGAAATTATCATGCATACTATGGACTCCGGACTAGGTGAGTTCCTCGAAGTCTTTCTACCGATATGACCAAGTTGTGAAAACAATGTCAAACAACTTCTATACAACGAAAGGAGACTAAGACCACTCAAACGGTCATACCTTTAATTTTTCTCATGCTTCCTTTATAAATGGGTCTTCAGGACTACCAGTAGGTCATTTATATATTAAATATACTTGTCCTATTTCTTTTAAGATGTTAAGGGGACTAGTAGCCGAATTCTTCCCACATATTATTGTGGGAACTCATATTATTGAGTAAACATTACATTTCTATTGAATTTCGCATAGCCTTGCTTCCATACAAGGTATTCTCATCCAGAGTGGACTACAATTTCGACCTTGCATAGGCCTTACTAACACTCCCAGTGGGACTCGAACCATAAAAGCCCAGCGTATAATTCGACTACCAACCATCTTATCACCTTAGACAAAATAAGGTCAATACGCTTCATACATAAATAGTGGTAGTCTCTAAATCTAATTATAGACGAAGTATAAGCAACGTAGCCCATTGTAGCCCTCCACAAAATGCAATATAGGAAAATGCCTCATCGAGATCTTAATAGATAAATATATTGGAGGCCTGGCCCTGCCTGAAATGCACGCCTATCTTGTAGAACAAAGGCACTTGTGGCAGTGCGGTACATTGGTTAGCTTGTCGAGACTACTCTGCATTACCCAGTTTCAAATCTTGCTGGAAATGCTGATGAGACCTAGGTCAGGTCGGAACTGCAATCCACCCTTTGAGAAGCAGGACTGTAAAATTCAATTGATCCTGAGGCCTAGTTATATCGTTATCAGAAAATTGAGTTACCAGTCCTTTATCAATTTAAATGAAATGTGGTGAATAAGACTCTACTACAGATCTACTGCAAGTTTTGTAAACCTACTTAAAATTAAAAATAAATGTCCCAAGACCTAAGCTAGCCTTTGTTTATCCATTAATGAGCTTTTGGGCTGTGGTCACCTGTCACTGAGACTTTCTAGAGAATCTGTACAGATGAACCCCCTACAAAGCCTGAGGTATATTTCTTCACATCTCATAAGAAACAGTTTAAGTCTAAAATAGTTTTTATTACTT
>CAAALY010245178.1:0-10731 GCA_900617795.1 Protopolystoma xenopodis
GTACGTCCTACAAAATCTCCCTGATGCTTCGACCAAGTTGCCAAATGAGGTCAAACCAACACTATAAGGCTAAAGAAGACTGCGACCAAACAGAAGGCCATACTATCTTGGTCTTTATATCTATAATCAAATTGTATTCTTTGTATAAATTTGATCAGTACATTGTTTGGCAATCTTACTTCAATAGAAGTGGGTTGACCTCGTAGTCGCAACTTGGTCTTGTTGTCAGGGGGACTTAGTAGAACGCACCTAGTCTGAAGTCGTTTACTATAGTAGTTGTCATGATTCCCAGCATCAGACAGTGAACTTGGTACATTCTCAAACGTTTCGCCGGCATCATAGTCGGCATCATCAGTGAGTTTTGCTATTCTCCGCACCAAGCTACGAACTCGTCAAAGAGACAGGTGAAGTCAATCCTTCGACAGTCGTTCAGCCGAAAACGGTCACACTATCACTCCTCTTTCTGTCATTGCCTATCTATCTACTCTTTACACTCTTATCCCACTACCGCCCTATCACAACTCACTTGTTTACATTCCACTCGTCAAAATGTGTTTCCTTTCGTGGTAAATCTAATGTGGCCTCATCACACTTGTTATTCACCCCGACCTCCTTTCTTTCGATCGGCTGATCCGACTTGGGTCTCCGATCCGGATTCCCCCATTGTCTCGTACATCCGTTCCTTATCTTTTGGGTTGACCGATTTCACTCGGTTCGAGTCCGGACCATACCAGAGGCCACAAAATCTTGGTCTTTATATCTTACTTCTATAGTTTAATTGAAATTGTGAAGATAGCGACCACACTATAGGCCTCACAATATTGCTTTTCGCACCATTGATGCTTTAGTGAGTTGGCAGCAGAATATGGCCAGGTCTTTTGATAATGATATCAATCTTTTAATAAATGTAAATTAACAGTCACGTGCTGGAACTAACTATGGCTGCCAGTGTAAGTCAGACAGGATGTGTTTTAACCTAACAACATGAATAAGTTGCATAAAAGGGTCAAACCATTTCTTATCAGCATCCTCAGCGAGACTCGAACCATGGCAGTGCAACGTATAGCCTCGACGCGTTAATCACTACTCCACACTGCCACGAGGGCCTTTAGGTCACAGAGTAGATGTGATTTTCAAGGAAGATAAGATATTTTCGTATATCACCTTATATGGTGGTATTGTCGATGAAAAAAGCAGTATTTGGTATCGTTTATTGAATACATTACTTATTTTTCGTTTTATAGGCAGGTTTTTGAGACTAGCAGTAGATCATATATATATATATATATATATATATATATATCATAATACTGATAATGTCGAAAATCTACATATTAAACGAAAAATAAGTAATGTAGTCAATAAACGACACCAAATTCAACTTAGCTTCGTCGACAATTCTATCACATAAATGCGATATGTGATAGGCTTAGGCTTCCTCGAAATTCATATATGTCCAATGACCCAAGGGTACTCAAGGTAGTGTGGTGTAGTAGTTAACGTGTCATGGTTCGAGTCCAGCTGGGGATACCGATGAGACCTAGACGAAGTCGAAACGGCAGCCCACTTCAGGCTGGATGAGAATACCTTTGGAAAAGCAAGGCTAAGTGAAATTTAATGGAAATGTCATGTCTATTCATATGATTGTGGGGAACTTCAGCTACCAGTCTCTTTATCACATTAAACAAAATGGGGTGAATATACCTCAAATATATGATTTACTGTTAGTCTCAAAAACATGCTTATAAAACGAAAAATGACTGAGGATAGTCTTGAAATCTATTCACATCAAAAATAGAAATAATGATATTTTCCCTGATAGCACCTTGGATTTTCTACATTCATCAACGTTTGGGCGTATACCAACTCTACGATCCGATGCTCAAACTAAGCATGACTACAATGGCAGAGGAATTTTTTCATTTAAGTCGCCTTGATAGCACGAATAGGTTGCCATTGGATGATCAATTTTTATTCAGGTTTTACTGTTAGTCGCGGAGGCCACTTGACTCTGAAAGGAATTTCTCTATACTCGCCGCGTTCACTTGGTGGCAAATGAAGACGCCGTTACGATGTCTTTGTGGTGGATGGACAGGTCTGGATGGCAGTGAAGTGGAAGGCTCTTGATCTGCCAATGCAGTCATGCCTGTGGCCCACTCGCGTGAGTCTCTACAGTTGTCCGAGACCATTAAGGGCATGTGTGCTGCTGGGCCGAGGCTGGCGCCTTAAAAATCTCTTTTCACTGCCCGGACTTGAGTCTGGAGTCGACCGAATAGCCGACGAGGGTGGCAACCGTTTGTCTTGTCGCTAGGGCGAAGTGAGACGAATCTCAGATCTTAAGTCTCCCCGGTGCAGACACAGTCGTTTTCGCCCAGTCTCCGATAAGCCTGTTCGTGGTTGTGAAGATCGCGGAAATCGTCGCATGCCTGAGCGGGCAGATAAACCGGCTTGACGGGTTGGTGGGGTTCGGAGGACAAAAAGGAGGGTACCACTTTTTGGTGTAATCGGTAATGAACATGGCCGGCCGATTAGACCGATTGCTCGGCCTGGCGACTGACGGAGCTACAGACAAAGGCGAGCCGGAGGCAGATAAACAAATAGGCCAGAGACACGCATGAATGGAGACACTAGTGAATACTTTAATGGGAGACCGATTGCTCCACTCTCCGGCAAGAGTTACATACTGATTCGGGCTGAGATAACCTGCTGCAGCGAATTCTACCCTTCGGCCTGGCAATTATACCGCACACACCAAAATGACACATTTCGCCAGACTCTTTGACCAGGGACGTGGCGACAGTCGCGTTTTTCACCTCCACAACCTCCTCCGCCCCACATGACCGCAAAAGATGCCTTGGCACGTTTGGCCGGTCTCGTCAAACTGGCGCATGGTCGACATGAGATAAGATCGGCCGCGCCTCACGGTAAATGGGCCAAAGACAAGAGGCACTAGCAACAGGGGTTGGACAGCCTAGAAACGGAGGGTAGGGAGGACAAGGGTCGGGTGGACAGGGTTGTAATGAAGAGGTTGATGTAGTTACGGCTGACTGCAGCCGAGATTGTCGTGCGGAAAGGCATTGAATGCCTAAAAGAGTGCTAAGCCCACACCGGCCGATGCTGGCCGAGAGATATTGGCAGGTTTGGAGAAAATCGCGTGGATGAGGCTTTGGAGATGGGAAACTCCATTGCAGCTTAACCGACACACGTCGAGTGCTACAACGATTAGGGAAATGGCACATAATTGGATGGACAACCTAACAGCATGGATCAAACTTAAAAAGGAGCATTCCATGCCCATCAATGCATATACACGCACTCTCCTCCCTGTTCTGTCTATCCACTGGCATATCTGCAAGCCTACCTACTTGTTCACATGCATGCATACACATATACATACACCTTTTATTATTTAAACACACGCACACACACACAAACACGTAACGCACGACACGTGCTCGCGCCAGCCCACTCACAATGACACATGAATATACACCCATCCTCATTTAAATACTTACCTACCTATACAGCTACAAATATTTAAAAAATATATATATATAAATAAATCACTTATCACATACGATATAAATTCTTTCCTACACACCCACCCACCTTCCTAAAACTTGTCATGCATACTCACACGTATACAGAAAAACCTTTAATTATCCGGGTTGACAGGTCTTCAGATGTGGATAACCACACGCCTACATACGTACCCATCCCTTTTCGCATATATGACGCGCATTCGTGTCTGCACACCCACCCAATCCACAATCACTTTTCACCCACACATACAGACATAGACCTACACGCTTGCATGTAAATGCATCTATATGCTTGAATAATGGCGATTTTAATTTGAGGTCTTCTATTTGCAATTGCATGGTCAGCCTAAATTGTAGATGTACAAAGCAAATTCTTCTTTCCAGCTTCTATAGCTTTTCTGGTATAGAGCTTTTAGACACAACTGATCTTACTGACGAAATTGATAAGACTGGCCGAAGACAAGTTTCTACGGCGTATGAAGTTGTCTATTGGCAAATGATGTTAGCTGCTCAAGGGCCCATTGCAGTAAAGCTTCACGAGGGCCCTTTGGGGCCTCGCTTGCCCCAAGAATATAAGTAATTCCCTACTCCCGGTCTAGGGCTACTAAAGTAATGTGAAAAGTAAAGTTTAGTCTTTCACCAATGATAGACTCAAAGACTACTTTCTTCGAAAATAAGTCTCAATTCTGGATGGCAGTCGTATGGGGGCCTTAGGCTCAGGCATTGACGTAATTCTGCCCAACCGGATCACTTGGGCCATCAGCCTGGGAGCCTCATACCTGAGCCCTACACTGGCATCAAGTTCGTCTAAGTAGAACATACTGTTACTAATTGTTGTTGCTAGGATAATTTTTATAATAATAAATAATAATAATAATTTATAATAAAACATACGGTAATAACATATTATATATATATATATATATATAAATAGAAAGATTTGATTATCTTTAGTATCCTTTTAACGAATATTTTATATTTAAAGGCAATAAATGCTTCGTTTATAAGTAGGTCATTTATATATGAAGTGTATTCACCCTATTTCGTTTGAGGTGACAAAGGGATAGTAGTTGTATTTTTATCACCATTATATGAGTAGACCTTACGATTCCATTGAATTCTACATAGCCTTGCTTTGGCAAAAGGTATTCTCATCCAGGGTGGACTGCAGTAGTAGTCCACCTAGACTGGTAATATCAAAAACCAACTTATAAAAAAACTATTAATTAGTAATCTGGTCAATTGTTATAGCAAATACAACTTTACTTCATCGGCACTCCCACCACGGAATGTAATATGGGAAAATACAGGTTCTTCCTTAAAATTCGTATCGTGGTAATGTGGCGTAGGGACTAACGTGGCAAGATTATACACTGCTTCGAGTCCCGCCGGAGGTGTTGATAAGACTTAGACGGGGTCGAAAGTGCAGCCGTCTCCTGGCTGGATGAGAATGCCTTTTGGGAAAGCAAGGCTGTGCAAAATTGAATGAAAGAAAGAGACCACAACATCTTTGTCTTTTTATCTACTATACAACTAGATACAATTTAGTATCAAATCTAAAAAATATTTAACTTGACAGCATAAAAAAGCCCAATAAATTAACCCACACAATAAACAAACATTATACATATAATTCACCATAAACTAGAAAAAAATTTTGCTTATTATAAAAACGCCTAAAATTGGCAACTCACTTAGACGAAAAACAATAACTATAAAAGAACTGAGTTCCCATATACTCTTACTAAAGATTAAATTAAGATAATTTTGTCCGATACCACTAATTCTCAGCAAATCACCAGCTACAACTAACAAACTACACTTTTTGTCTTCACGTTTTGCAAACTATCTCAAAGTGTAGCGTTCTGTTCTGACGATATGTGTTATATAATGGACGAAAAACCAGCAAGAAGGTAGAGGTGACAAGATGGTTCATCGGGGGTTTATTCGCACAAATCTACAACTACAACTCCAAGAAAATCCTCCATCAGCTTCAGGTTAGGCCAACTTAGGAATCCCTTCCATTCACCTCAAACGAAAAGAAATATATGTCAATATCAGTCAATAAAGGGATCTTTCGAAAACCCGCCTTTTTTCAAATCAATGGAGTCCTCTTTTGGATCGTAAATCCAAAAATAGAAATAAATAGTTGGTCGATTTTCAAGACTACCATTAAATCACATCCCATATAAGAAGTAGGTAGGATTGCAGTCCGTCACCCTTCGAATCTTAGAGCTTGGTTAAATGAGCCCGATGAAACATTTCACTCTCTAAAAACGTATTTCCCGGTTGGTAGACAGAAGTTCAGACCAGATGGTTCGTAGTCACAGGAATGTGGGATACGGACTTGTTCGTACAACTTCACATTCACAACTCATTTGGTTTCCTGTAAAGCTAATTCACGAATCTCTCCTACCCAGTTTTTCAAATGAAGGGCCTAGAAAAACGAGCCTTGAACTAGTTACCAGCAGCAAGACACAAGGCAAAAAGTTGTTGTGCGCAAAATCACTTGAGTTTAACTTGTTTAGCTAACTTACATTTCTAAAGAAAGTTATAAGTGAAAAAAAGCATAGGTCGATCTCACTATATCTCCCATATAAATATTCATATGATTTGAATTTAAATAAAGTATAGCGATTTTCTTGACCTATTGACTCGAAGCAAGGGCAAAAGTGGTACCCAGCTCTGACGATATCTACCAACTAGCTGGGCATAAGAAAGCCTAGCACGTTTTCACTGTAACTGAAGCAAGTTGCCTCAAGCACCACATCACTCGGAAGGTTCCAGCAAAGCCGTCATCTTCGGTTGAATTCAACTCAGAAAGCTATCATTCAATAATGAATTCTGGTTTATCAATTTCAATGAATACCTAACTAACTTCAAAATATTTTTTATTTTCATTATGATTTATTTCTTAACTTATAATTAATTAGTTGGTTAATGAACTTCTTCCATACTACTATAGACAAAACTAGTAGTGTTCGGTCTGTTCTGTAGTTCTTTATTAAGAACATCTTAGGCTAAGTGAGTTCACATAAGGACCTGAAACCAAAATGAGTTGGGACTAAGGTCTCATTCAATTGTGGGAGATTCAACTATCAATCTTTACATCACCTTAGAGGCCTAAAATATCGCGGATTATAATTCATGTTATTATGATTATTCCTGGCATGATTCATTCAAATTATATTATTATGGTCATGGTTATCTGACCTGCGAGCTAACTCGGCAACAACCACTCAAATTATGAAAAAGGAACATTCAGGTGACCGCCACAGTTTACCAACACAACATGAGGAGGTGGACATCATAGATAGCTCGAAAGTTCATTGCGTAGCCTTCAGCGATTGCATATTGTTGAAATGAGAAGCAAAACCAGCCAAAAAATAAAAAGGCACCAAAGACTCTGCAAAAATATGGAAAAGTAGATATCATGAACAGCAGAACATATATCAAGGAAAATACATGAAATCATATGGAACTTAACCGAAAGATGAAATGTATAAGGCGAAAATGCAAGGAGACGCACAATTAAGTCGGCTGTCGATATCCTTATCGTACTAAATCTGATTAATTAAAAATTTAAAGAAAGCAGAACTGGCGAAAATTTTGCCTATTATTTAAGAAGATTAGGAAGAAAACAGGTGCCAGCAAGAACAGCATAAAGGATAATATTTGAAAAAAATGGATCGCACGAAGAAGACTCTTGAGGTATAAGTGAAAATCAAGGGAGGCCGATGTTAGTGTGTGTAATCGCTATAGCATTTGAGCGTTTAAGGCATAAAGGTTTAGGGAAAGTGAAGGTCATAGCTCTCTTAGAAAAATGCAAATATTAATAGAAGAGTGAGGTTTGATGGACTAGGATTCGGCTCGAGAGATTTACCCGAGGACATGAACATACACAGCAACGGATGCCAGGGTGTCACAGAGTGGAAGTGGCATTCAAGGCAAGCCCGGACTCTGCTAAATTCCATATTTTTATATTAGCATTTTCGATGAGGTAAACTTGTATTTGCCAATGAAATCAATGACGTTACTTATATTCGTTGTAAGTCTGCTACGAGACTATCAGTAATTCTTGCGCATTCATGGGAAATAATGCCTCGAGTATGACGAATACGGACCCAAGGGACGAGCAAAATCAGTCAACCAGTGAGATAAGAAACGCATAATCGGATGAACGAAGAAAAATCAGAGAGAAGTAGTCGGATCAGTGATTCTGGTTCAAGGGGGCGAAAGCTAAATTAGCCGGAACTGTGATTACGCATCAATAAACCCTATCAAAAGGCGGCCCTATGGATCAGCTTAGAATAAACAAGTTAGAATTTATATAAAAGCTGTGTTTCTCCAATTTCATTTAAGATGAGGAAGGACTGGTAGTTGAATTTTCCCACAATTCTACGAGTAAGCCTCATCTCTCCACTAAATTTCACATAGCCCTGATTCCCAAAAGGTGTTCTCACGCACAGTGACCACGCACAGTTTTGACCACTTGGTATTGAGTCCTGCTGGGATTGGTGTTGAGGTTTGGGCGAGGTTGAAACTGCTTTTCATTCCTGCCTGGATGAGAACATCCTTGAGGAAGTAAGGCTATGTGAAATTTAATGGAAATCCGAGGCTTACTTTTGCCATTGTGGGAGAATGAAAATACCAGTATTTAATCATTATAAAACGAAATATGATGAATAAAGGTCTTATAAAAGATTTACTGGTGGCCTCTAAAACTCGTACGTGAGGGATGTACGAGAGAATTGGCAATGTGGATGCCCCTTTACAGAGAAGGGATAAATCAACAGATCAGCAAAAAGTTGGTAAATAAATGACTTTTTGTCTCCTTTGGAATTGCTAGCTGAGTGCTAAAGCTGGTGCTGGTGAATGACGATAGCGACTGACGACAATGCAGTCGAATCGTCTGAAAATCCACCCAGTCAACAGTCCGATGATGGCGAAGGATGCAATTTAGGGTTAGTTCTTCGAGGCTGCCCTGGCGCAATGATTGGGCTGCGAGTTTAAACCAATTCTATAAAGCAGGATTTAGCTATTTTCTAAAATGATTGGTACTTTAGAGGATTGCATGGAGGACTGAGTGTTTAAGATCAGACCATAGCTTGCCGTCTCGATCCCGCCAAAAGTCTGTCAGCATGCCAAATGCGACTGTTACACCACCATGCAGTGGATCACGGATGACCCTCAATTTACGGAACACAAGCAGGGTGTAGCACATAAGATAAAGAGAGAGAGAGATCTAAAATGTTAAGTGAGCTCTCCAAATCTACAGCATCATAGTTATGTGTAGATTACTGTATTTGAAAGCACACACCTCAAGTCCGACTCCTGTTGAGGCCGAGTGGAAATGCTAATGGGAGGACGGATAGCCAAAGGTAACAACCTACTTCAGGACCGGTTCAACATCATTTGTTTTAGATGTACGTAGTTTTCGAGGGTAACATAGATTCTTGAATAGGAGATAGTCATCCTAGGCCGCTTAAGGTGAATGTCACATCTGTCCCGTGACTCTTTGGTACTCGTAGCTGGTCAATGAAGTGGTGTTGTCTTCATGACAATCACGACCTAGTATCGAATACTTTGGGGTGTTGACAAGAAGTTAAGACCAGATTGAAGCGGCGGGCAACCCCAGAGAAAATAAACTTTTGGGAGAGGAGCCTAAATTAAATTATACTCCCGTGCCATTGGGGAACACTAACTTCCTAGCTGTTACATCATTTCAAGCGACTAGGCCAGCTTATTCCTTATTCAAGAATAAGTGAAAATCTCCCAAACTACTTACAATGAAAATAAGTAGCCTCGTCAAAAGAAATAGCACATGCATTTGCATAATCAACCATTTAATTAGAAATGTGATTTTAGTGAAACTCTGAATGTCGCATCTGGCTTGCACCGTACTGATATAGAATCCAATTGGGGGTGTTGATGAGGAAAGGTGAGGCCAGTTCGAAACTGCAGTCGAGCAGAGCTATGGAAAATTAATGATATTGAAATGCCTAATCATCCGATTGTGGGGAAGCACAACTTTCAGTCCTCACATCACCTTAGGCGACTTAGAGTGACTAAGTTCTTGATATTGTAGATTGCAGACCAAAAGGACTAAAGTGTTGGTTGGACCTTGTCTTCGCAACTTGGTCAGAGCGTCAGCGAGACCTTGTTGAACGTACCCAGTCCCGTGTCCTCTGCCATAGTATTCGTGATTTCCAGTATTGGACCAGTGACAGAGGACACGGGACTAGATACGTTCGACAAGGTCTCACTGACGCTCCGATCAAGTTGCGAAAACAAGGTCGAACCAACACTATAAAGCTAAATGAAACTGCGACCAAACAGGAGGCCACACCATCTTGGTCTACATACATACAATCTAAAATGGCTACATCTTATCAATATTTGGAGCAAACTGACGGGAAGTGTGAATAGGCCTCACAAAATTGTACTAAAAAGGCGCACTTCCCGAATTTGGAGTAAAAGCAAATTAGAATTTGTGATAGTAGTGTGGGATTGGTGGAAGTACCGGGACAGAAGTAGAGATAGCACAAGTGTTCAATAGGAATTTGGTCAAGTGATGGACTTCATTTGTCACTTTGACGAGATGTGGCATTCATGCTAGAACTGGTAAAGCTCGCTGATGACGCCGATTACAGTGACGACGAGACAGCTATGAATGTACCAATTCCAAGATTCAAAGCTGAGAAGTATCATGGCGATTATGGAAAGAGGACGCCCGACGAAGTAGGGTCTTCGAGACCAAAATGAGGTTAGACCACCTCTATCTAAGTGAAATATTCGAAAAAAATGAAGAAACAAGGACTTCTTTATATCCCGACCTTCCACCTAGACTGAAAAGGTTAACTGGTAGAGAAGGGCTTGGACTTCACTCTGCCAAGTTGTAAGGATGCTGTGGAGGACTTCACATCGGACAAAAGTGAGTGATGAAAAAAGTCGTAGATCGATCACACCGTACGACGACGTCTGGTTCCTCTTGTTCTGCTGCCGAACACACTCATGCAGCTAACGCAAGTTGAGAGAAACTATAGAAATATATGGACTGGGAACTACGTTGAATATACCAAATGAAGGTGTAGATCTGAGTAAGAACTACAGAATGAGAGAGAGAGAGAGAGAAAGAGAGAGAGAGAGAGAGAGAGAGGGAGGACGTTGAGTCGCCGACTCAACTGGT
>CAAALY010245201.1:0-10210 GCA_900617795.1 Protopolystoma xenopodis
ATTTTGGGAGGGAATGATGAGCCTTATTTGTTAATTAAGCCGATCCTTCGTTAAAGGGAGTTAGGGAAAAAATCTCTTCTGATATACATTATGTGAAGTCTTTATAAAATAAGCGTGGCCCCCTAATTGGCACATAATTTCGTTTAAAGGTAAGAGTAGCACCAAAAGGGCTTTGGATCATCCAAGTTGATTCTTTTTGTCGATTCTGTACGTATCCATTCTCAGAGGTGGTCCAATCCGAGGCAGCAGTCCTATTGAGAGAAAGCCATTTATTTGCCGTAAAGAAGGTTATCTCTTTGGGCCAGTTTTATCAGCACTTGAACAGGGCATAAAGATTTGGTGAGATAAGGAAGGCAGAAAATAACGGCTCTTCACACCCAATAACCATGGTCAATGTCTTTAAGGGGGCTGCTTTAATGTTAGTCATGACGTGGTAGCAACTGCTAGGAGGCAGGTCACTTAGACTACACACCAGTTATCACTGGCAGTCATGGTGAATTGATAGAGAAGCAGGGGGGAAATTAAGAGTAGGAATGATATTTAACTTTCTTCTTATTCATTTAAATTGAACAAGTACTTAAAACTAATATCCATAAACTAATACAGTCAATATATAATATAATAAATATAATCATATAATATAATATAATAGTGGTAGCAACTCATAAAAATATCCTTTAGAAAATTTAGAAAATTAAATTTTAATAAAATTAATTGATTTATAATTAAGAGTAAGAGGACAATTTAACTTTTCTGCACCTACAAAAAGACCATGGAATGAACCACGCTCAGATCTCATCGGCAGATCAAGAGGAATCTTAAAGAGGATCGCGAATGCCCCAACCTAATCACTTTACCCTTCGGTCTGACAAAGAATATTATCAAATATGCTCCAAGTTACAATTATGTCCTGGCTGCTGAAGTGACATGTGAGAGCCTGGGGATGAAAAAATTTCTCGTGATATGGAGGCTCCAGTTTGGTCAGTTTATCCATTCGCGAAAGTATTTCCGTTGTTGTGCTCATTTTGATTTCAAGCAAAAGCGTTTGATGGATAGATTCATAGATTCAGCATCCCGGAAGGTGATAGTGGATTCCTCGCTTCTAGCCGGTACGTTCTGTTTGATGTAAAAATGAGCTGAGTATTCGGTTCTCATGTCACTTGTTAGAGATCAACTATTAATGCCACTACTATTTCAATTACTCCGAAGTAAAGATCTACGAAAACTCACTAGTTGCGTATGTTTATATATATTCCGACCGTATAAGAGTTTGCAAGTAATGGAACTATTTGATCATTTCATGCCAGATGTAAAGTTATGTGAGTATGCGTATTTGTGTAGATTGGAGCGAAAAATAGAGCTCTATCACAATTACTTAGAATTATCGCTGTTGCCGTCCTACCCTTACATACAGATGAACGCACATGCTCACACTCATGTGCACATATGCATAATTTATTGGATCAAAAAAAGGCAACACTTCAGTCCGGCTCTTTTGTTGATCCATGGTAGGATAATCATCATTGCATCGTAAAAACATACACGATAAGAAATTGGTGTATTTTTAGGCAATCAAATTTCTAATTTTTTATTCTCTATTCGGTATCGTCTCTTTTAGGCAATTTGATCAGGGCAAAACGTATCTCTTTCGTCCACCTTTATACATTGAATGCATTAATAGACAGGGTGACAAAGTGTTAGAAAGCCATGAGGGAAAACACTAGTAAGCCTACTTAATACCTTTTGTCGTATTTCCAAGCTAAGCTGCAGCCTCCCGGCAATGGTGATCGGTATCATCCGCTACGAAAAATCTAGCAGAAAATAAACATCCTTCGACTGCGCGTCTGCGATGTGTGCCCATCGAAATAAGCATAAAAATATGTTCTAAGTATAATTCGTAACTATCGCTGGATATAAAATTTTATTCACTTTAGCTGGGAAGGTAGGATGAGGAAATACTTGCTATTTAATTTGCCACAATCAAATGAGTAGGCTTCATAATGCCATTGGAGCTCAAATAGCTTTGCTTCCTGAGGACTTCTTCATCCAACCTTGACCTCAGGTTAGACCTGGCCTCACCACCTCATCAGATTTTGTGTTGACAAGCGACGATTTCAGTCTCTCGCATGTCCGCAACTGCCAGTTGGCCGTAGGGTAGATACTACTTCTCCAGATACACCTTTTTTGTGGTAATATTCGATGAGGCAAACTTTTATTTGCCAGTAAACTCAGTGACCGTACTTGCAACTGAGTGAGTAGACGTCTAAACCGCCAAAGAATATAAATGAAAACTTTAGTCACCTGAGGCCACTTAGGGTATGTTAGAACATCTCGGTGCATTATCAAAATAATACCACTACAATTGTTTATTTGTTTTGAAAATCTCACCCATTGCCAGTCATGGTAACATGGGACCATTTGATGCACATGATCCCGCTTAAAGTCCACTTGGGTAGCCGATGAGACCTGGGCAAGTTCGGACCTGGAGTCCAGTTTGGGCGAAAAGGCTCGTAAAAAGGCCTGGAAATTTAACTTCAAGAAACTTTTCTATCAGCTTTTCATTCTCTTAAGCCACTAAATTGGCTTAAAACCGCACCAGACAACTTTCAGACCAATGTTCAACTTCGAGCGAGCTGTCTGCTGAACGTCTTCAGTAGACGGATGTATCAGGCATTTTTGCTTAAAAAAAAGAATATTTTCTATTTCCGCATACACTGTCGTGCATCTCAAAAGCTGGACTACATATTCTGCCTTGTCTGAGTTTAAACCTTCGCTTCCAAGGGAGTCGGATCCAATAAGTATGGCTTCTAGAGCAGTCGAGTAACCAATGGCTACGGAGAAAAAGTGCATTCATTCCATTCAAGGCAAGACAGTGCCTAAAGAACAGATCCTTGGCTTTTGCCTATTAACACATCAAATTAAGCTTTCTGATAGTTTAGGCACAGCCATTGTGACATTGCAAACTTTGTGATCTTGCTATTTGCAAAAGGATTCTGTGAACTTGAAGAAGCAGCTGGGTTGGGGGCATCCTGAATGTATTTTCTTACGATCATAAGCCATCAGTCAAGTCAAGGGTAGGATCTGTGTCTAGCCTAACCAATTAGGGAATTCTGTCACAAGAGCCAATTGCTGACTTTACTTCCATTTCTGGTGAAAGAATGTCATGAAGAATTTCGTTGGCTCCTATCAACAGAAGGTCTACCCTCGTTTGGTTTCATTGGGACCTATTAGATGACTCACTCCTCGAGGCACGGTTCTTTAGTTTCAGAGGAAGCTTGATTCACTTTTAGCCGTTACGCCAGTTCACAGACAACAGCGGTCAAGGGATAAATTCTTATAAAAATTGCGCGTTAACAACAGAATAGTTCCAAAGATTTGTTGAGCCAAGGGAACTCATCACTTCGATTACGCAATGCCAAAAACCAATTTCATTGAGGTGTCAGCTGTCTCAGCTTGAGTGAGGCTTTAATTAAACAAAAAGCCGAAGATATTACTTGAATTGTCTCCCTTTTGAAGATGGCTAGACTCACTTTTTTATCCGTAAGTCTATCAATCGAAAACCATTTTCCTATCATTCATAAACAGTAGGTCAGATGCAATATTCTCAAAGTACTAAATAATGTTTTTTCCCCTCATATCGGCTGCGACATATTATTATGCCTGATTTGCACCAAATTAGCTTAGGCAACGCTGTGTTAAATCGATGGTATATACAAATATATTCAGCTACCAATTCTACATTAATGCACATATGAATTAAAGTAGGATAAACTCAGACAGTCTCTAATGAGCGTATAAGAAGTTTAGACATATTATGAGTATTAATTGGATTTTCCCATAATCCCTTGAGTTTGTCTCACGATACCAGTGAATTTCGCATTGACATCTCTCTAAAAAGTCTTCCCTCAGAAAGCTCACAGCAGTTCACACATATAATGGGATTACCGTTAAGGGATGTCTTTAAGTAAAGCTACTGAATAGACTTCGCCGTAAGAAATGCATTGACAGCTTGGAATATACTTATTGTTGGAAGTTTTAACTATCATCCTGTGCGGTCTAAAATGATTAATGTTCTTTTATAATCCATTTATGGAATTAAAGCCTACTTACTTCGTATCCCAAGTAAATGTAGCCTGAAGCAGAAGTGTGCCCAACGTAATAAAGCTTCAATTAAGCATAAATGTCTCGAAGACTTTATAGAACAAAAATATGAATACCAGGATAAGAAGAATAGCTGGGTCTCGAAGAACCACCTGATGGTTTATTGGGACTTCTTATACCAAATGTTATGACCTTAACGATGCATCCAATGATTGGTTTGGCCACTTCATAATTGTCCTACATACTTGCAAATGGATGAAGTTAATTCATGAAAAGGATGTGAATGAAGTGGCAGCTGTGTCCTTAAATAAATAAGGTCGACGCATGTTTAGGTAAACAGTATTATGTATTGTATGTATGCATTGTTCATGTCATGGTAAGTGTGATAGCCCTAATCAGACTTAAGGCTATTCTAGCTTTCTCTTCCGCCTCTCTCACTCTCCCCTCGAGCCTATCCCATAGATATTAATAGTTTGTACTCATTTCAATTCACTCTTTCTTTCTATTTAGAATGTTAGCTATTTAGTTAAATTAGATACACTTCATAATCTTACGGTTTGATGTTAAGTCCGCATAACCCGCAATGCGTTCTGTTTTAGACCTCTCTTTTGCGTTGCTTGTATTAATCACATGTTCAGCGATTTCCAACTTTTGCACCCATATACTTTTACATGAGGTTTTGTGGCTTGAGAATCTCTTTTGGATGGGCCGGCAGGTCTCACTAGTACAGACATTACCACATAAGCGCAAAACTTGTAACAACCATGCTGACGCATTTCTAATTTATCAATTTAAAGAAGCAGCTGCCATTTCATTTTCGTTAATTAACTTCACTCATCTGCAAACTGATAGATTGAGCATGAAGTAGCCAACAAAATCATGGGATGCCTGAGTAAGAAACAAAATTTTGAATTAAGAATTAAGTTTGCAGTTGCCAGCTATTATCTTGGCTTAGTATATTAATGCCAAGAAAATTTGCGTTTCGAGGAATCTCTTGTTTCATAATTGTTGAGCTTACTTCCATTTCGAGTGGAAGTTTCGGGTGAAGAGGTTCGAAGGTCGGTTCCACCAGAAGACGACGGAGGATTCCTGTTGACCAGCTGTCGATTGGCTTTACTGGAAGATTCATACTGACGCTGGTCAAGGGGAATCCGCCGTCGTCTTCTGGTAGAACCGACCTTCGAATCTCTTCACCCAACACTTTCACTCGAAATGGAAGTAAGCTGAACAATTAGTAGATTAATGCACTTTTTCGTGGATTGCACTTTGATGATGCCTATAATATGAGATACGAAATGTAAGCACAACTTCAACTGCTTCGCAGAACGGTGAGCTGAAGACCTTTATGTACAATCTAACAGTCTTCACTCCGCAGCAGTGAATCTTCCTTGGGTTTGTGAAGAGACAAAACCACGAATTCCTTCCAATCAGCTTCTCCTTCGAAACGTAATTTACAGTCATTCTAGATCGGGCCTATTGCTTGGTTGCTTTCTCAGTTGGCTGCATAAATATGACTTAAATTTATTTTCGCAATTCAAACGCATTTCCAGAGAAAATTCGAGGAACATTACCCTTAATAGGTGCTCTAGAAATGCACCCAGTTCAAAGTTCGATGCTGGAAGAAGATACGACAACAATGGAAGGGGATACAGTTCGAGGTACCCTCTGAGTTACGCCTACGTTACGAAAATGAGGTCAATTCATGTCTTCACAGAGCAAAACTATCTTGAAGTTGCACACTGCATGTGCAAATTACATGCTTATCGTGTGTGGAAATTTGTGTCCTGTGACTCACTGGCGCCAGTGGGAGCGGAGCACAGTGTTAGGATGTCGTTACTATTCACTACAGCATCCGGGCTCGACTCCCGTTGCAGAGCGTATGATGCCGTAAAGAGGTCAGAACTTCAGTCCATCCTGGATAAAGAAACTAAATGCGAGACACAAATGAGTGAGATTCATGTGGGGTAAATTCAACTGTCAGCCTTGCTTCACCTTCAGTATCTAAATCTGATTTCACCTCTTATTCAAGATCTATTGATAATATCTAAAAAGAATATTTATGAAGATATGTAAACCGGCCTCGTACAATATTTAAGTATTCAAACTTGGACTAGGCATAACAAATATCTATCAAAATGAGTTCAGGGGGAGAGGATGGGCCTTCTTGCGATTCGAGCTCTTTCAGACGGGTTGGATACTCCAGTTTGTGAGCTTTGGAATTAGAGTCTCCAAGATCATATTATAGATGTTTGTAGCAGAAGCCTGTTTATAGGCGAGTTGAGGTTTATGTACTGAAATAGCTTCCTCCATAAAAGTGAAGTACAATTGGCTCTGCCCAAATTCTGTGTGCTTGTCAGTGTGCTCGTGAATCTCGTTGTGCATTAATATGAGGAAACGAGCTTGGTAGTCAGAGGGTTCGGTTAGAGCCAACTCGAGCAAAAACGATTGCTTTAAGATCAGACAAAATTATAAAATTAGAGTAAACATATTTTTGATAAAAAGGGACCTCAATAAAATATATATATGTATAAATTTGTGTGTGGGTATATAAGTAGTATAGTGATGGAATTTAGCTGAGGCTTGGTAAGCTTTAAGCTGTGGGCTAGTTGTCGATGATTACTCACTCTACGTAGAGTTAAAATGATTTTTCATCTAGATTAACCTGTAATTTAGACCTTGTGATAGTCTTAATAATATTCCCGAGGGTTTCATGAAAGGATCCTATTTAATCGGAAGCTCACATGACAATATAGCCCAAATTTCCTAATAGGATTTATTTTATTTTATATTGAAAAACCGAGCAATATAATTTTTTTAATATGAGAGGTATTCACCCTATTTCCAATACGAAAATATTTTTTTTGATTATTTAAACATTAGCTGAACCAGAATTCAGACACTGCGAACCTACAATATCGGTCACTTGGTGTCAGAATGTGTCGATTGTTTGGCTGACTACAATTAATTGAGTGTAAGCTTGACGTACCAGTGAAGTTGACCCCATTCCTGACCGAAAAATTCTCTTATTAGAATTGGACTACATGGGCCTATAAGTGGAATTTGATCCTGACCTTACACCACGCCCTGGCTTCATACATAGCTTAACTTGTGAGACCAATTGCAATAAACTTTATAGAAAAGCAGCTGTGTCAAGTGCATAAATGAAATAGCCTAAAAAGCATTTATTAGACATAATTATGTTTCTCTTGTCACAAGTTGAGAAAAAGTATTCATAGTTAAACTTGGCCTGTTTAAATGGGCAGCGAAAATCCGAACTCTTATTTGATTCAGCCTACCTCTCAATCTGCCAAATTTACCCAAGCCATGTTCATTGACTTTATAGCTTCGAGTTGGTCTCGGTTCTACAGCTTAATCCTTGGTATAAGGAAATCTTGTGGAACATACCCATTCCTGCTTTTTATGCCATAGACGACATGATAATCTCCAGCACCAGACCGGTGCCGCAGTGCATTCTCAGACATTTCGCTATCATTAGCACCAAGCAACAGCTCGTCAAAGAGATAAGTGACGGTAATGCTCTTGAGCACTTTATGCTCAGCCGTTTTGCCATCCTTCTTCTCCCTCTTTTTTAGCTTTCAGTCCCATTTCACAAGGTAAGAGCTGTCTTCATCTTATTTCTTTTAAGGCGATTACCATTTCCATGCAAGTCTGGGACTGTACCAAGTCAATAAGTCCGGTGCCGGAAATTGGCATGACTACTCCGGCAAAGTATGCTGAACATAGTATATTCATCGAAGTGACGCTGTCACCTCGACCAAATTACGAAAAAGAGTTCAATCAAAAGTATGTCCGAAGATTGCGACCAAATCAAAGGGTCAATTTAAGCCAGTCATGTGAGTGGGTGACATTTCAAAGAGAAGTTAGGTTGTTGTGCAATCTTCGGCCGAAACGAAGGGTGACTTTTGAACCGCATCTCTACGGTTTGACTCGAGGGCATCAAAACCGGACTATAAGTTACCCCCGTCAACTGCATCAGTTAAACAAGGTTCTATATAATTATGATATCTGTGACAGCAAATCGCTTTTGCCAAGATGTGGAAAGAAATGCACGAAGTCCCATTCCAGCACACCAATGAATGTTGCTCCACACGGTCTTCAAGTCATCAGAATGTACTTCATAAAACCACATTTCGTGGAATATCTGTTGTAGCAATTCGGATCATGGCAAGTAGCAAGACATGCTAATAAGAGCAGCAAGAAGAAGTAGGCATCTCGGCATCGATCCTTCGGCCCCTGTAGGTAAATTATTAAACAAAAAACACGGAGAGAATACAGAATGTGCATGCAGTTTTCTGTTCCCCAAGTCGAAAACAAGATATATTGTATAAATAAAATACTTCCAACCAGATTTTGTATAAACAAGTTAAAATTTCTGTTTTTCCCACCAGAGTCTGGCAAGTGTTACAAAATGTCATAAAGTGGACGGTATCAATAAACATTATATTTACCTGTTCATACAAAACTTACCTCGAAAATGAGCTGCCAAGGCGTCCATAAAATGGGAAGCTTAACTCCGATTAATAAAGCGGCACATAAAATAGGATCTTTGTTATTGGAATTAGCCAAAAATAGCTCGCTAACTCTTGGCAAATAGTAGGACTTTACTTAAGTTGATCATGGTTTGGGGATCAAGCCGACGAACATGGCAACAATTTCCCGTACTTTCACCCATCATGTATGAGTGGTAAAAAGATAAGTCAATTCATTTGATTATTGATGAATCCCTCGAAATATCATCGTTGAGCTAAATAACTTTTAAAGTAAAATAAATATATTCTTAGGTAAAGCTCACAAGAAGCCTAAGCTGATTCCAATAAGCCTGTTTATGCCGTATCTTACGGGATTTTCAGGCAGATACCGTTCGCGAAGCAACCCATTTCGGTTCCAATGACAATATGCTGAACTTTCGTCAATCTTGCCACTTTATATACAAGCAGAATAGTTGGATAGCAGATATTCAAATCCACAAATGCGAATGTTGCTCATGTATGTGTGTATATGTTTCCGCACATGTAAGAAGGCAACATGGGTATTTGCAAGTAATTATAATTCGCACTACTTATGCTCAACATGTACCATAATCCGTTGATTTCTGTGGCTCCTCCTCTTGTGCACTTACCAAACGACATGAATTATCCGCAAACAATTCCAGCTCAAAACTGCTCAGCCGCCTGTGACCGCGAGAACCAGCGGTCTCTACAACAATAATCGCGTCCGCATTGATGCACTATTTTGTAACAGCCTTATTTTGATAAAGGGTCAGATTTCCTTTCAAAAGTGCGAGAACCAGGAAAGTAATATCAGTGTCTTTTTAAGAACTAATTGGATTACCCAACTTCTCACAAATTCGCCTTTCCTTATAGAAATAAAGAATGAAGGTAAAGTGAAGGCATAAGAAACAGTCTTAGGCCTCTTACTTCATACAAGATAGACTTTATCTGAAATTTAATTCCTTACTGAATTTCTGTCATTTTTAACAAAGTTTTAAGACAATTTTTAACAACTAGTAACCGAAATATCTTAGAAACTACAGCATTACATAGGATTATACACACAAGCCTCAACCCCTCCCATTCAGGGAGATTTAATGGCAGCAATTTGGCTTATAGCAAGAGCTGTAGAGAAATTTAAGAAAAATAATCAGCATATTCCTGCTATCAAATTACACCAATGCTTGATAATGAAAATAACCAAAAGTTGCTATAATTATATTCGCTAATTCCATTTCTGCAGAATATTGCTTAAACTTTGACCATTTTAATATAGGCCATTATCCAAACTACACAGCCCATGCTGCCCAATAATAATACAGTTATTCATAAATCCAACGGACAATTAAGTTATTTTAATTATTTTTCTAATCAGACATTCATGAAATTTCGTCTAAATGATGTTTAGCAAATTTTCTGCATGACAAGATCCGGCTTAAAAACTCTTTGCTTGTCTTGTGAGGCCCATAGTTAGTGGTTACATAATTGCTAATGCTTGAATATGCCCATAGACTAAAATGTTAGCATACCTTAGTACCATATCAAAACTCCATATAAAGTAGATATGGAAGGCCAAGATCTTGTGGCCAATATGACCA
>CAAALY010245264.1:0-10170 GCA_900617795.1 Protopolystoma xenopodis
CGAAGTTTAGCTGTGGAATCGTGTTTGTCACCAATTCCAGTAAATAATTACATGGATAAATTTGAGGAATGCCTAATTCAAAAGGCATTTTAAGTCCCTGGATTATTAGTTCGCTATACCGACGACTATTATGCAGTTCGGTAGCATGTACAAGAAAAATTGGACAATCTCCTTGGTTTAATAAACAGGATATAAGGAAAGACGAAATTCATCATCAAGATAGAAAAGAAAAATGATTTAACTTTTATAGATGTCCTCGTTAATAAAGAGGGAACCAGATTAGGTAGGGATATGAATATGAAAAACACAAACACAGGTTCCATTTTGAATTTATTTTCCACCCACATTAATGGGATTAAAGTAGGAGTTATGAAGTCAATGATAAAGAGTCTGAGTTTCGCAGATCTTATTCATTGGGACCAGGAATTAAGACGATAAGGAGAATTGTCGTTGAGCGCATTCATCCACAGGGGTTGTGACAATTATTTTAGAATATTGTCAAATAGGATGAAGGGAAATACGTATTTAGGACTAGATGAAAAGATATACCACTCTACCGGAGTCCTCATACTGCCACCGTGCGATCTTTCGAAGAAGATAGGTGAATTAATAAGGTGAAAAATAAGGACTATTTATAAAGTAAAACCAAATTTTCCTCGGCAATGCCTTCTTTTCGGGAATATTCTGACTCTCACCAAATAGTGGTTAAAAAATTTTGTATTTATAAGATAGCGCTTATGTGGGAGAGACTTGCAGGCCTAAACATTAGACAAAACAGTCTGCAAGGATTTGTGGGTAAAAAAAAAGGCTCGTAGAGGGCACCAGATAGGCTGGTCTAATACAAAACGATTAGCTGGATATGGGGAATATACCAGTAAGAAAAAATTAGGGAAGGTATATAAATAAAAAACAGCCAATATTCATTATAAAAGGAATGAATGTAAGAAATTAAACGTAAATAAATTGTAGCTGTTGGGTAGGATAAGAGAGGAGGGTGAACAAGAAGTACTGCCAAGCAAGAGGTGGCTCGATTAGGCTCAAATCTGGTTTTGACACACAAATCTCACGCAATTCATTCACAAAGCACGCGTACAAAGGAAGTCAATTATATGGAGCAATAGTTCAGGATCAAAAACATAAGTGCTTTAGGGGAGATGCAGTGCTCGGTCACAATTGTATCCGTTTAAAACTTAATCTGCAGCCACTTCCCATGCCAGTCACACACCCCTAACTTTCCAACAAATATTTAGGAAAATCATAGGATATCCAACCAAATAGTGCGACGCCTCATTAAGTGGATCAAATTAGACTATACGAAGCAGGTAGGTTAGCAGCCGGCCAACTTTCTCAACTACATATTTATGATAAATTATCGTAGAACATGGTATGCTGCTCTGATGAGACCCGCCACATGACGCACAGAGGCACGGAAAAAATTCATCGGGGCAGAATGGCGGTGAGCCGAGAACTTATTCGCACAAATTTACAGTCACAGCCCAGAAGAAATGCTCCTTCAGCTTCGGGCGATTAATTTTTTCGTAAATGATGTTTTCTCGAACTGACGATGTCTGCTACATAATAGACGAAAGCATTGCATGGGTTCATCGGGGTCGCATGACGGTGAGCCGATAACATCAGCGCACAATTCAACAGCCTTCATTCAGTGGTAATCCTCCCTCAGTTATATTGGTAAGAAGACCTAGAGGAACGCACCTAGTCCGGAATCCATAGTATGCATGATAATTTCCAGTCGGACCGTGGACGTGGTACATTCCCAGCATCGTCCGCATTGCCAGTCTTAGCATCACACTACAACTCGTCAAAAAGACAAGGCTGATACTTTAACTAATTGTCTGTAAACAATCGTAGTATCTCTCTTTCTATCCTGGGTTAATCACCAATCATATATCCTTGTATCACCCCTTCACTGTCACCATTTCTTACTTGCTTAAATGTGGTATGGCGTTCCCTTCTGAGCGGATTTAATGAGAACTCTCCACACCCCCACGCTGGCTTTCTCACTACTCTACATTGCCATGGTTCAACTTCTGCTGGGGGTGTTGATAAGATATAGGCGAGTTCGAAACTAGTATACCTGAATGAAAACACCTTTGTGGAAAGCAAGGATGAGTGAAATTCAATGAAGACATCAGCTCTACACATTTCAATGTGAGAAAATTCGACTACGAGACCTTAGTCACCTTAAACGAAATAGGATGAATACATCTTATGTATATAAGCTTAAATCTTTACTCGAAGACTAAGACATATGTATCTTTACAAGCTAATTTGAGCAAAACTTTAGTTGTTTACGAATAAGAAAGCAATCGTAGAAATACATCCTTGGCGAAAGCATTAAAATAATTCAAAGTTTCGCTTTATTTAATCTAAGATTCTAACTAGTTAGACGTAACACCAGATCGTTTATACATTTCAAGCAATAAAAACAAGTAAACAAATAGATAAAATCGAACCTTCATCATTAGCAATGCTTTCTATTGGACTGGTCACATTATCCCCGGCCAAATTGCACTCAAGTTCTCTAATGTTATTTCCTGCAGTATCATCTTCATCCTCATCCTGGCTATTTTCCGCATCCCCGCCTTGGCCAGCACTGCCTTCATCTTCACCTCTAAACAAAACAGCGCTTCCTGCGATGGGAACTGCCTCATTATCGAGATCATCTCCTGCCCCAACATCTCCTTCATCATCATCGTCGTCATCGTCGTCATCATCCTCATCTCCATCATCCTCATCGTCGTCATCATCACCATCTCCCTCATCTTCATCGTCATCGTCCCCTCCATCTTCTTCGAGATGACTACCTATGGCATCTCTGACAGTATTTTCGACATTATCAGTGCTACAGTGGACAGTAACACTAGAGTTTGGATCGAGAGTACGCCAGGTGTTGGATGACCCATCATGGCGTCTATGAGTAAAGCTGCTGCGCAAACCCTGTGATCTACGAAGACTATTTGGCTCAATTGGAAGCATAGCTAAGCCAGCGACAGTCGCCTGGGTGAGAAGGACGCTGCCTAGAGAAATATTAATCCGAGAGTCTCTAGGATCGATTTGGCTCATTACTTGATCTGAAGTAAGAATTGTAGGTGCTCCGCTGGCCTCCATATTTTCAGCAATGGCCCCATTATTTTCCCCACAGCAGTCATATTCAGTTTCAGACTCCGAATCAGTCTCCTCTTCGTGGTCGAGAGAACTCTGAGCTGGCTGAAGATGTGCATCTCTCCTGGAGTTAGATTCAGCATTTAAATCATGGCTTATGAAAATTGCATTGTTCAAATGAGGAGCACCTCTGGAAGTAAGCAATGGCCTGTCGCGCCTACGCAGACCAGGTCTAATCCCATCTGGGAGCATTGGATTAACGTTCTGACTTTGATGAATAGCACTAATGCGTTTTGTTATAATGCGATCAATCCAAGTCAAGTTTTCTAGTGCCCGAACAAGCATTATCATAGTAGAATTTGAGTTGGCTAGGTTACAGTCAACATGAGCAATAAGCTTGGCGATGTCACATGGAAGTTTGCGCTTGTATATCAGATGGATAACTCGGCTTACAAGAGGTGCCGGAAGCAAAAGAAGTCGATCTAGAAATCTCATGTGTGCTGTAAGTCTATCGTTCTTGTAAAGAGATGAAAGCCCTGGGCTTGTGATAGCAAATGTTTTGTGCGCACTAGTAGAAGTCATATCCGGAATGTGTAAATAGCCTGTGGCGATGCTGGTCAATGAAGCTTTGTATTCGTTAATAATAAGAGCTTGTGTTGCTTCTGAGGAGACAAGAACAAGATTTTCTAATAAGGTAGTGGCTAATTCAGAAGTATCCTCTTCTTTCAGTAAGTATGCAAATACGTACGCAAGAAATGAAAAAATCTGTGGATTAGAGGGAGCGACGCCATCAGAAACTTGTTTGCTCAAAGTATGAGTGTTCTGTGAAAAAAAGCGATATTTGGCCACATATTCAGCAACTGATTGATAGGAAATTACTAAATCTATAAGGTAGTTCAGGCAATCGGCTTTGCCTAAGGTTATATGATCAGGCCTTAAAGGACGTAGAGTAGGCGAGGAATTCGTTCCGGATTGAATCGAAGAGTGAGACAAATCACTTATGTGGAATGCATCTCCAAGAGATACCTGTTGGGAAAATGGAAAGCATAAAAAAAATTGGAATTCAAAATTGTCAGAGGGATATACAAATATAGATGAGTTGTAGTTAAGTCTAAAAAATACCCAAACATAATTTTATCAAAAGTTAATGTTATAATCCAATATTGATTTAAATATTGATAGAAGAATAAAGTAAAATGAGTTTAAATAGCGAAAAGAAAAACAGTTGTAATAATAACTGTATACAGTTTAATATAACGTGCAATTATCTGATAAAAAATTTTTAGGTCAATTTAGTTCGACCAAAAAAGGACGATCAAGTAGAGTAGCCAAATAACGATCAAGATCTGGACCAGCAAATCGTAGTAAATGGAATCTAAAATTAAATTGCTTATGCCAATAATAGAAAAAAAATTTTTTAACCTTGGCCTTTGCTTATGTATGGCCCTGACATTACATTTAATCAGAAATTGGAGTATCTTTTTCAAAATCTGGCAGGATGATTCTTTATGAACCTTAACAAAGAGTTATATAATACCCTGTTTCCTTACTCCTTATCCTGCTAATTTACATCCTCTATACATAAATTTCTTATTAGCATTGATTATATTACCCTTACCTTAACACCATAAGTATGATTCGATAAGAAATTAGAAAGAAAACCCCCATTTCTGGGTATCTTATGCACATCCCTACTCAGTTTGCTCCATTTGTAATAACTAGCACATGTAAAAAGGGTAAGTAATTTTCAGTTTCTAACTTTATAGTGAATTCAGTCGACCTATCTAATCTATTTATTAACTTATGGAAGTCATAAAGACCCCCTCTGTCATGAAACCAGATAACAAAACAGTCATCCATATATCTGACCAATAGTTCCGGAACTAGGAGTGCTTTTAGACAAGGCCGGATTTCAAAGTGAGCCGTTTAGCAATTAGCCAAAACTGAAAACAAAAAGGCTTCCATAGTTTATTTATGGCTTGTTCATATAATTTATCATTAAATATTTCCAATCCATTATTCGACTCATCAGTCTCATTATTGATTACTTGTTTATCTCATTTACAAATACAATCTCTAAGTGTTGATCTAAGGTTAATAATAAAGCCTGTAAGGCCCCGCTTACCGAGATGCTCGTGTACATCGAAACTATATCAAAACTTACAAACAAATCTTATTGTTCTGCTATTTACTCATCCATTAAGTAAATAATGTTATAACAAGTATGTTAAAATGAGCAAGTTGTGATAGCGAAGTGAGCGAGATGAGGATATAGGATAGGTGAATATTGTATGATATGAGGGAAGAAATTCACCTCATAGACGTTCTAGTTTGATGCTAAGTCTGGCAAGGAAAATTGACGATGTCGGCAAAACATTCATGGTCCGAAGTTGTAAAGTTTTATGGATACTATGGCAGACGACAAAAAGATATGGTAATACAATCAAGTTGCGAAAACGATGTCAACACTTGCATTTATCTTGTCTTTAACCTACTTTTTACATGTAATTTGGGATTTATTTTCTATTTTTGCGATCAGTGAATGTTTAACAAAGAGCCCATACAATAAAGAGTGATAATTCTTGAAATTGATGTTAAATAGGTACATTAAAACAATAATTACAAATTAACGGGCTGGTAGATGAGTACTAGTGAATATTGGTATAGAGAATGAATGATTAAATTCATAGGCTCATAGTAAGTAACATAATTTCTGGTCCCTTAGTTAAAAGTCCAAAATTAGAATGATGTCATCATAAATTTGAAATAATTAATTTCCGAAAGTTTAAGGGCAAAAAATCAAGTGATAAAGGTGAGACAAAGTATTTTCATAAAAATTATAAGACGGGAATTCCTGACAGCCTGGATCCAAAGAAGCAATGGTACCTAAAAACGGATGCTCTGCAATAACTTTTGCTATGAACAAGGTTGATTTGTATGATTGGATGGAAAGACAGCTTTAAGAGCTGCGTTAAATTCATTAAAAAGGAAAAAACAATAAGTCAATAGATTAAAATGTTGGTTTGGAGATAAACAAATACATACAAAGATAGACTCACCGAGTGCGTGGAATTTTGGTCATGTTGACTAGTATTTGTTTCTGTGGCTAGGTAGGAGGCTTTTAGTGGTTCGGTATTAAATGTCGGATGCGAATAACCAGTTATAACGAAGCATATCAATTGATCAAGAAGGCTCCGCTGTAGATCGGTTAAAATCATAGGACCAGGATCCAGTGGCAAATTGTCATCCGAGTCAAAATCCTCTTGATCTTCAAGATTTTGACTAGTTGCCTTGATACGTTTTATCATTAGATTTCCAAATTGAAAGTAAAAAAACAAATTGAATAAGCAAGCAAAGGAATAAAAGCGACCTTGAAAAATATAAAAAATAAGGATAACAAGATCAAAAGGCAGAGGTGAAAATAGATCGATGATTAAGATAACTTAACTTCGGATGCATACTTGAATGGTATCGGAAAGGCAACCTATAGTATAGTAAATGTACCAAGGGAGGAGGAGAAATTCCACAACTATTAAACTGAAAGCGATGGTTTGACCCTGTTTTCGCGAAATACGGACCTTAGAGAGCGTGCCCATTCCTGCGTCCTGTGCAAAAGTAGTCTCAATAATTTCAATGATCATGACTTGGCACATTTCCAGCATCGAGCTGTTTAAATGGTACACTTCGATGCCGGAAATTATCGTGAATTCTATGACAGAGGATGGATAACTGGGTATATTCTATACGGTCGAAATATTTTGCCGAAGGAGCTGCAAGAATGAAGTAAAATGAAACTAGGACCAAACCTAGGGCAACACTATCTTGGTCTTTTTACATAAGATTGGGAAGTATGAAGTTGATAAAGAGAATCGATTTTGTTTCTCAATGACGAAATTTATCTCACTGTTTAGGATGACACTGTTAATTAAGGATGCTAACTATAATGCCGGTAAAAGTTTTCATAATGTACTTAATAAAAGATCCTATGCTGGGAGAAGGCTTTAAAACAAAGTAGTAGAAAGTAGTAGGCAAAGGGAGTACAAGGAGGATTCTTCAAAATCTGTGTAAAAAGCCAGCATAGTTGCATAAAAGAAGGCAAACCAACCCAAGAGATGAAAAGTTTCAAAATCAATAGTGGGTATAGAATTCCTTTGGAACTTCTGTTATCTAACTATGAAAATAATGGAAGTAATTATACCTTAATAGTATATTTTGACATAAATTTCAGACGATTGCCAATATTATAAAAATAAGAGATAAACCTGAACGATTGTGAATGTTTATATATGTGCCCAGATAAATTAAATAAGATAAAAAAATCACCAGGTTTCTGGCAGCATGATCATAATATTTAGTTGTCAATTAGATGGTCTCAAACAAGGAATTATGTGGCCCACGCTTAACATGCAAGACAGAGCAACTAAATCTAGTTAAATTCCGACGAGGTAAACAATATAAATAATGACACTTAAGCTTAAAACGGCAGTCTAGTTAAATTAGATAATTGTCGTTAATTTTTGCCAAATGATAGTAATTCTTGGACATTGCATAAACATGATAAGCAATACCACGTATATAAAAATTGCAGGATTATTTAGACAAGGAGATAGCTGCCACTAAATCAACTTCCTCGTCATGCGTCAACCTACCCCATCTACAAGAATGCATGCTAGAAATGAAATAGGCAACCAAACCATGAGATGTTACATAGGTATAGCAAAACAAGATAAAAGAATTAACTATCATTTCACGGGGCCACCTTTATTTTGTATCTATTTTTATTGGATGCGTTTTTAAATAAATGATGGTTTCTGGCTATGACGACATGACAGACAAAAACCTAGCATTGTTTTATCGGAGCTAAAAGAAGGTAAGCCGAAGGATTTTTAAAACAATCCAAAAATATTCACTCCTTCGGTTTCCGGGGAGACCAATTAACGAAGTTGTTCTAGCTTTTCCTTCGAAAGTAACAATCAAGTGAACAAATAACTAGGGCATTCTACCAACCAAGTTTCGCTCCCTATATATGAAAGGCAATTGTCTGAGTAAAAATGGTATATTGATTGTGGTTGCAAAAATAGGGTTGGAATCGCTGATACTATGACGGTAGGAGTAGAGATTAGGAAACAATTTTCTAGATTTTGATTATACGATATTCTCATACTAAAAAACTCAAACTAATGCAAAAGTGTCTAAAGACGTCAATACTCGTTTAAAGAGAATTCCTCATTACAAATCCTGTCTATATAGCATTTTGTGTTTCTGTGTTTAGCTTATGTTAAATCATAGGGCCAAGCTTGCAGATAATTATTTAAAAAAAGGTTGTTTCATAAAGCTCAGAGGGATGAGCTATCATAAAAAAGCAGAAAAAGACAATAAAATAAATCAAGCATTAATAGCCCATAGGTGACTAGATTAGTCAAGCTCAGATGTCACTGCTAAGTTTGACTCTGTGCTAATGATGGCGCCTCTCATTGATGATGCCAGTGAAGCGTCTGAGACTGTACAAAATTAACGGTTAGATGATGGAAATCATGAGTACTAAGGCAGAGGTACGTTCCACAAGGTTTTCCTGTCGTACCGAACAAGTTGCAAAAACGAAGTAAAGCCAATACTATGCAGCTCAAGTGGACTGCGATCAAGCAAGAGGGCATACTATCTTGGTCTTCATCTCCCAGAAATGAGCTTCTTAAATTGAGCATGCCCTATGCCAATCAAAAACATAAATTACGTAAAAATCAAGCAACTTGTCTCTAGTACAGACAATAGAAGATAAGTAGAGAACAAGATGGTGTGACCCTAGATTTGATTATAGTTTCCTTTCGTCGAATAAACTTTGTTTCGACTCGGTTTGGCAACTTGATCATGCCGGAGAAACCTCGAAGAACGTACACATTCTTCTATAATAAAAGTCATATTCATTCACAGTATCGGATCGTTGACTTATAAATTTTAAGATGTTTAGCCGGCGTCGTAGTCTGTCTCGTTAGTGATAACTGTGCACCAGCCCCTCAGTTGTCACTTTAGTGGTCCTTATTAGCGGTGACGACAAAACATGAAAAATTATCAAGTCAAAACGTTGTGAAGACCAAGATGATATAGAATGTAAGAGATTATCATGGATAATATGGCAGAGGACTGTGGAGAAGGTGCGCCAACCAGGTCTCCCTGAAAATACGGCAAAGTTGCAAAAGCGAGGTTAAACCATGTTACGATGCCATAAATTATATATTACTATTACTATGTAATACATATTACTACAACAGAGTACTTAGTACTCACATCTTCGAGGACTTCTTTAAAACAAACCCACGTTGTCAAATAGAATTCAAAGTAACTCGACAATATATAAAAGTAGAAGATCTCTTTAGTCTTTAGTAACTAATTATTATACCAATTAAATTATAGATATGAAGACCAAGATGTTGTGGCTTCTAATAAGGTCGTAGTCCACCGTCTGATGCTGGGAATCATGACAACTCCTATGGCAGACGACTTTGGACTAGGTGAGTTATACTAAGTCGCCCTGACAACAAGACCAAGTTGCGACAACGAGGTCAACACACTTCTAAATTAAATTATGATGAACAGGAAATAAGTCAGAAATAACTTCAGCATAAACAGTCTCACATAGAAGCACTGGTCTTTAGCACAATTAGGACATCATCAATCATTCTGAAATATAAAAGTAGAAATAAACTATGTTTAAAGAAGCCTTTTTTCCGATCAGTCTTCGTAAATTGTTTTTAATGCGAAGTTGTGTAAAGAATATTGAAATGCCCTACAAATGTCGCTCACACGAGAGACGCACCGATTCACTAGGTAAGAACAGTACCACGAGGACTTTTGCGATCTAAAATACGAATTAAGCACAAACTAAGCAAAAGGCCATATGTAATCAGCATGATGTGGGTCAGAGATTAATAGTCAATCCACGATGTAAAGTATGAATGCTTTACTTTTCCATCAACTTAACTAAAAAAACAATGTGTTGATGGTGAGACAGCTTTCTAGAGGCTGCTTAAACATATGCAAAATATAAACTCT
>CAAALY010245320.1:529-10676 GCA_900617795.1 Protopolystoma xenopodis
TAGCACAAAAGTGAGTGCAAAGGTTTATAATTCCAAAACTCTTAAATGCCCGAATGCATTGCTAACACAGAATACATAATAGAATGGTCTAAAGCACGAAACTTTGCAGAATATATGGATTTTACATTTAGGTGTAATGATAGGGAATCTATAGAAATAAAAGCAAAAGACAACCTGTTGTATAGAGAGAAAAGTTTAGGAATAAGAGTGAAAACCATTTGAGTTTGCTGGAAAGGCTCGAGAAGTGAAAAAAAATAACATAAGAACCGACAAGCAAGAGAAGGAATCTTGACTATCCGTGAATCTGTTTACGGATAGCAAATCTTAAATCTCAAATGACTCACAAGTATAGCATATAAATAACGCAGGATAAACCAAACACATAAGCACACTTAGCAGTGCAGGACCTAAATCTAGGAAGTTTAGGCAAGGAAACGGCTACAATCGCATCCACATCTTCTTATATGCAAAGGCACTCATTTGCCTGTCTCTAAGTTAAGGATGAACTAATCAATCAAATCACGGGATGCCAATTAGGTATAAGGGATCCGACCAAAATTCCTGATTTAGCGTAATTTTATTACTATAATGCGTTATGATCTCTGGATGTGATGATGTTTGCCACACGGCAGAAACTAGCTTAGCCTCTTATCGCTCAAATAACTACTCGCAAATTAAAGGCAATTCTCCTTCGGTTTCTGGAGAGACCGGCACATGAATTCCTTCCTACTATATCTTTCCTTGAGCGAAAAAACCGTTATTAAATATAGCTTGTCGATGCATATAAAGCTGTTATCATTTAGCATCTACTATAAGAAAGTGCAGAATCGAATATAGGACGAAAAACTATGCAACTATTAGTAGACTCGGGGGTCTTTATCTTAATTATTGAGCTCATTTCTCTTTCAAGTAAAAGTGTATCGTAAAAAGATTCGAAGGCAATAGCGGATTCCTAGTGGCCAGCTATCAACTGATTTAACTGGAATATCCTTGTTAACATTGATTCCGAGACAATTGGCTTAAATTCCAGTTAAAACGTATGAAGCTTACAATAGCCAAACAACAGCTGGCCAAGAGGAAGACGCCATCATCTTCTGGTGGGATCGACTTTGAATCGTTTCAACACACCATTTTACAAAAAATGGAAACTCAAAAATTAAAACATAAGAGATTCTACGAAGCCCAACTTTTCTTAATTTTTACTTTAGTCAATATGTTTTTCAAATAGGAGATAAATAGCTTAAAGACAATGGAAGATGAAATCAAAGCATATCCCAAACATAGAATAGCTAATATGAGATGTATTCACCCTATTTCGTTTAAGGTGATGAAGGACTGGTAGCATAATTTTCCCACAATGATATGAGTAGAGCTGAGAACAACTTTTGGAAAAGCAAGGCTATGTGAAATTCAATAGACGTCAGCTCTACCCATATCGTTGTGGGAAAATTGTACTACCAGTCCTTCATCACCTTAAACGAAATAGGGTGAATACATCTCATATTACTGATTTACTGATAGTCTCGAAACTCTACTCAAATACGAAAAATATGGAATAGGTAAGACTAGATTAAAAGATTGTAGTGACATATACTACAGTCAGTTCTGGTACAGCTATCATCACAACCATTGGGCAATCTGTAATCTCTCAAAATACATGTAACGCTACTCAGAACATTGAATGACCTTAGTCTGTTTCTGGGCGACCAAGCAGACTAAGCCGCCGCATCGAGCGTGACCTCTTGGAACAATCAGATGCCAGCATTCAAGTAATTCAAGCGACTTAAGTAGGAAGGACTTTGGACCTAAGAACCTCTCTCGGGCCCTCGCGCCGCAATCGCACCACCATCGTTTGCTACTCTCTTACATCAACGGTCAGCTGTCATAACAACCCGTATCGTCAACCAAGTAGCTATCCTCCTGGATGTCAAACGCATGCATCTACTGGTAACGGATGCTATTCAGAAACAAAACGACCTTGCCGCAGAGCTGACTTTAGATCAACGCCGCCTATCCACGTTGAGCCTCCGCCAAGCCCTATCTATTGGTGTCTTCACGTTGACAATGACAACTTCAGCAAGCTACTTTGTTTATCTTGCTCCAGGTCAATATTCTACATCTATTCTCTCTCTATATACAGCTTCAGGAATAGGCATCTAGTTTTGTACAATTTCTTATCTTTACTCAACATCAACATCATGTCCTCTGGTCTTTTATTATATTTAAGATCACAGAAAAGGTCTTGAGCCATAGCTCATATCAAAATATGAAGACGTTCGATCCTAGCAGGATAATTAGATCATCTTGGTATATGTTGACCCATCGGTTGGGCAGAACAATCTTCCTAACATAGATATAAAAACAATTATTAAGTTGTAAAGACTATGCTGAATAAATTTAAAAGCCTAATTTGACTAGAGACTTAAGAAGAGGCCGGGCTTAACTTGCAGCAAATAAACCTTCTTAAATGAAATCGATTCCAAATATTATATTTCACATTATGAATGTAAGCAATATTAAAACATACTCGGTGACCTAATTAAAGTGATTTTTACACCGCAAAACCGATATTAGCTAGTATCGCTGAGTCAGTGATAAACTCTTAGTTAAAAATCAGGCCCACTCAGAAAGAAAATATGTTAAACTCCATATAGCTAGCCCAAATGTCTCTATATTGGCTCAATTTATGAAAGAGCAAATGTTTTAATATGTCAACTATCCAAACTATTGAGTGTTTTTCCCAGTTGAACTGAAAATGAAATTTTGTTTTAAAGTTCAGAGTACTTAGTTTGTCAATTCAAGAATAAATGAAATTGCCAATCTACCGCAATACTAGCCATATACCATGAGGCAGACTGAATAATGTAAGTGTTGGTTTGACCTTGTTTTTGCTACTTGGTCAGAGCATCAGGGGAAATTTGTGAAACATACTTAGTCCCGTGTTCTCTGTCGTAGTATTCGCGATTTCCAGTATTGGACCATTGGCTGGATACATTCCCATATGTGTCCTCGGCATCGTCAGTGAGAGGCGCCATCGCAAGCACAGAGTTACAACTTATGTAGGTGATCAGTGAAGTTAATAGCCCCTGACTAATTTTCTGTTCAACCTTTGTGTCATCACTCCTCGCCCCTATTTTTATTCTACCGTCTAGTGCCACATCTCTTTCTCTCAACCCCACTATATGTGGCCCATCCACTTATTCACACAACTGTGTGCTCCTGTTTCCTCCATTGTCGCTACAAATGGGTTTACTGAAGCGTAATCATTTCCGCCACCTGTACAAGGTGCCGTTTCCAGAGCTCCTGACCTACATTCTGCCTTTTTTTCCTACTGGCCGCTGCTAAACATCAAATCTGGCTACCCAAGAGCCTTCCATTCCTGTCCTCGATTACGCCATATTCGAGGAGTTAGAGCAGCTGATGCCCATGTCCATGCACATGCCAATAACTGGAAATCTTCCTCTCCCTAAGCTTTAAACCCATGACTCGATTATCCTTTTCCTCATCTCCACCCACATTGTGTCTCATTCCTTGCGGACTTGTGTCCGGCTTAAGTCAAAACTGCTGGAGTGAAAAAGCACCTATTCCTTTATTCCCCTTTGAATCGCAAAAAGCACGTTCCTCTTGTCTCTCAAGTTGACATTCCTATCTAGTCCTAGGGTACTGGGATGCTGTCTCTGTGCGTGTGTTGGCTGGCATCTCCCGTGGTCAAACATGTCACTAGTCACCTCCCCTTCAGGTGCAGTTACGAAAAATACACACAAACACCTACGCGCGCACATTGGTAACCTATATCTGGCCCACCTATAACACCCACCTATATCTGGCGAAAACAAAGTCGAACCAACACTATAAAGCTAAAGGAGACTGCGACCAAACAGAAGGCCACACCACCTTGGACTTCATATCTATGAATAGTGCATGATTGCAAAAAATCAAACACGATTTAATAACTCTGTATTAAATAAGCAATTAAGAAATTGTGATAGTGAAGGCGTGGTACGAGGATATAGGATAGGTGAATAGCCCAGGACAGAAGAAGACTTTATATAGATATCGTTTTCACTATATTTCATTTAAGGTGAAGGACTAGTAGTTGAATCTTTCCACAATAGTATTAATAGGCCATATGCTTTGTCCAAAATCAAAGCAAATAAATGTTTTATGGGAAAGGTCTAAGCTTCATTGAAATGTACTTGTGCCCTGTGGCCCAAAAGCACTCATGGCAGTGTGGCGTAGTGGTTACTGTGCCGAGACTTTAGGCCGCACTATTCGAGAACGAGTCCCGCTATGAGTGCTGAAAAAACCTAGGCTACATCGAAACTGCAATCGATCCTGAATGAGAATACTTTTTTGGAAAGCAAGACAAGATGAAATTAGTTAGAAACATGCGGTCTACTTATATCATTGGGGTAAAATTTAACTACCAGACCTTGATAACCTTAAATGAAATAGGGTGAATAGAGTTCTAATATAAGATTTACTGGTAGTTTGGAAAACCTATTAATAAACGTATTTAGTTTGTTGACTAGTTTATTCCTAATAGTCGGGTAAATGATATTCACAAGCTTATGGCGACCATTGATAATGAAGATATTATAAACTCATAGATAATTAGCATATGAACTAGAATAGTAACGAAGCGACGAAATAAGTATGTTAAAAATCATAACCACATTTAAGTAAAAATGAAATAAATTAGTAAATCAGCCTACCGTATTGAAGTTTGACAATAAAAGGATGTTTAATAGCAACCAAAATATTCCGCTCCATTTTTGTTCTCAGACGATCTCTTACTAAAATTTAGTGGAAAAATAGAAAGTATTGAGTGGGTATATGCTTTTTATTAACGATGGGATTGATATATATATGACGTTTTTAAGCAGATATAAAATTAGAGTCGTTTTTTACATTTTAAAGTAGCTTTTCGTAAAACTTTCATTGCAAAAAGTGTCCCAGCATCTTTCCCTGAGAGTTTACGGACAAGAAACACCTGAAAATACCATCAATGAAAGAACAAAATACTTTTCCAAAGGAACCTTGGCCAAGGACACGCAATATTTGAAAATGAGAAGGATCCATTTTTTTTGTATAGCACGATAAATCTTCCATTTCAATTTCAGTAAAAGACCCTTCATCTTCCTAAAAGATTGAAGATTTTAAATAATAAAGCAACCTATCAAAAGTATAATACTAGAGTTTTAATTCAAAATGTACTAGCAAAATTGAAAGTTACTTAGCAAAAGCAGAATTCAGCAATAACCGTCTATGTTAGGCGTTCTTACCTGTGGGTCCTCATTGAATAAGTCAGGTGAGCGTTCCTAAATGTAGTCAAAATAAACAATGCTTTAAACTATAGTTGCATACAATGATAATATTCCCTAAGATATAAAGAGTATTTTATCCTCTATTACACTAGTACTTAGATAATATCAGGGAAAAGTAAATATGTAATTGTAATTTCATGCGTCAAAGTTAAGCGAAAAAAAGATATAGAATAAAGTGAAAATGCTGTAAACGTATTTTCTGATCCAACTTCAAGTATGTTATTCAATTTGCTACAAAGTAGCCTGTATAGAGCAAAACAAGTCATAAGCGAGAAACGGATCGTATAAAAATGGACGTCGCGTAAGAATTCAAGGGTAAATACGAACATAATGACCAGATGACCTCGTCGGATCGAAGGCGAGTGCTGACCCCTTCGTAATTTCCTTCTACGTTTCTGCTTAATTGATTACTAGCCCGAAGTGTGTGTGTGTGTATATATGTATCAATGTCTGATTTACTGCTAGATAATGCCCTGGGTTGAAGTGATCAGTCTGATAGATCCAGTGGGATATCTCTTGTGATAAAGTCTTATAGAATATACAATGATGAAAGCGGTCTTTTGAGATACGAAAGATGAGAAGCTCAGTAACGAGGTTAATCGATGAAGTAAAGAGAAATTGAGACTATCTAATATAGTACTCTCCCTCAGAAGCTAGCCCAGGAAGGTTAGAATAAAATTTGATAAATGGAATTTAGTCAGGTCCCAGGCCCAAAGTAAACTCTTTCTTTTGGCTCCAAGGATGCGTGGACTGTGATTTCTCTGACCTTAGTATACGCTTTAACAATGTGCTCTTTGCCTCAGCGACGGGCTTCGTGTCATCAACTTTAGCTGGCTTGACTCGGTCTGCACTTATTACTTTTTGATGACCTTTCATCAACAAAATGACTCAAAAGGAACCAGTGTCAGGTGCTGGTAATAGGGACAATACCCGGTCATAATTGAGGCAGAAAAAGTGGCAGGTCGTAGGTCTTTAGGCATTGCGGATCTGTAGAAAGTTGACTTGAAAAGAATGCTGCATTTCTTTATCCCATCGGTCGGATTCGTCACGTAATGTGTAGATGCTACGCTAACGCTGATATGAACAAGGAAATCATCAATTAGTCGGAATTGGCGCCCATAGACCATCTTTGCAGACCTACAGTCTTTTGCTGCTTTAATCGCAGCCAATAGGCTCAGGAGAATTAAAGGCAGGTTGTTTGTACACATTTTAAGAACTCTATGGCATCGTAGGCCGGCTGACGGTGGAAACATTCTACCAAACCGTTAATTTGATCTTCGTTTCCAATGATTAACCGGGCGAAGAGATCAGACTCAAATTGCTTCTCCTTGTCGGTTGTAATGGTTGCCGGCGTGCCAAACTTGGAAATTCAGTAAGCGAAAAAAGTTTTGGCAAATGACCTTGCCCATATGTCCAAACTTTAATTGGCCTCTGATCATCGTGTGAATCAGTCCATAATATTTAATAGGAAGCGGTTTTCCTTGTAAGGCAAGCAATACCCACGTAAATATAACAGAGCCTTTTGGGATAGACACAAAAATGTTGGTTATGATCTTAGTGCATCTGTGTACTTTGTTCCTTTGACACACAATACGGATCTTCATTCATTTGCTAATATCTGCTTGCATCCCCAGCAAGACAAAACGGTCCGCAATTAGCTTTTTGAAACTTTACATGCTGGGATGCGCAAAATTGTGTTCGAAATTCCCTTTTCAATGAAAAGTTGTACTTAAAGTTTATGCTTGCCTGTAGACATATCACACCAGATTGTGGGTCCCTCTGAGATGTCCACTTGCACCATACTCAGACTGACACTTTTGGGTCATCTCCTCTAAACCTATGACACACCATAGTTTAGTCAAGTGCTGTAATTACGTGGACTTGGTTGGGCTCAATGCGGTACAGGAAATCTGAGACCATATTTTCTGTGACTCTTAAGTGCCGCACATCATTGGTGAACTGTGTAATATAATGTATTAATAAGGTGGTGTCTGCCAACGTTGTCTTTGCTCATGTGAAATCTATTATTGCGTTTTGAGATAAAATAATCACTCTGTTTTTATTCTTTAAATATTACTCCAATTGGTTCAGAATATCAGTACAGTTTGGGATGAAACGATAATGGAAATTCACTCTTTCGAGAAAATCGCGTCAGGATTTAACGGTTCGTGGAAAAGGAAAATATTTTGTATTACACTTATTCCTGACATAGGAGCATTCCGTGGATATTTCTGCTATGGCCGAGGAAGTTTATCGTAAAGGAGCCAAAAACGGAATTTTATATGATGTTTACCAGGTTATAATGAGTCTTATCAGCACTCTTAACGGGATTCGAACCGTGACAGTGCAGAATGTGAGCTTAACAAAGTTTACTGCTATAGCAAATACACATCTGCTTCATCGGCAATCCCACCACAGAACGTGAAGTGGGAAAACCCCTGGCCTTCCTTGAAACTCACATATGTCTTGACACTCATTGCAATGTGGCATAGTGATCAACGCATTGAGATTATACGCTGCTCTGTCATGGTTAGAGTCCTGATGGGGTGCTTCCAAGATCTAGGCAAGGTCGAAAGTGAAGACCATCTTGAATGAGAATAAATTTTGGGAAGGCAAGTCTAAATGAAATTCAATGGAAACGCCACACCAACTCATACCATTGTAGGAAAATTCAACTACCCTAGACGAGATAGTATGAATAAACCTGATATTTATGATCTACTGGTAGTCTTGAAAGCCTACTTATAAATGGAAAATCGATGTTATGTTAAGTTGTTGAGCTTGTTTTCGCAACTTGGTCTTATTGGCAGGAAGACCTAGAGAAACGCACGTGTCCGGAGTCCATATTATACAGAATTATTTGCAGTGTCGGACCGTGGATGTGGTACATTCCCCAAACGTTTTGCCTGCATCGTCAGTGAGCCTTGCCATTCTTAGCACCACACTACAATTCGTCAAAGAGACGAGTGAAGTCGATCCTTTGACCAAATGTGTGTTAAACAGTTGTGGTATAACTCCTTCTGTCCTAGGCTATTCATATACCCTATATCCTCATATCACACCCCCAATATCACAATTTCCTAGTTATTTATCTAAACCTATTTGAAAACTACTTACACTCATCGCTGTTTTTTACATTCCTCCCACTGCGCCGGGAGTGTTGATCCAAGGCTACGGTTTAATCCTCAATCCTTTCCCTTCGAGTCATATCAGAGTCCCCTATTTGATCCGTAGGATCCTAACCTTATCTTCTTGTTTCAATGATTTCACACCATTCCTGCCACCGTATCCGTGATACTCAAGGCGTTATGTTCTACACTCTGCCTCAAGACTTCGATAGTACGTATACATCAAGCTTACTGAGCAAGCCCATAAAGTCTGGATTCTTAATTGGATTTGCAACTTAAATTGACGCTAAAGATTCCTTTATCGCTTTGCGGCATGTGCACCAAGTAAATCTCGTGTTCAAGCCTTTAGTTCATGGACCACGTCTATGAGCAAACTTATCTACTAATATGAAGAGAATATGGGTTTCGAAGAAACCCTTAATAGCTTGATACTGGCGTACCTTTCATTTTGTTTGAAAAGGTGCGTCGTAGGGATTCGTAGGTTGACCTCACCGGATATCGCAGGAGGGTTGACTTGGACTTTTGTCTGTTGAATTTTGCAAAACAGACCTCGGCTTACCTACTTACGACCCCGACGACTCACTGCTGAGCTTTCATGCGTCCTGTAACAGACATCGTCAAAGCCAGAAACCATTATTTACGAAAAATCATCAAAAACACTAAACTTACTTATTATATCCCACTTTGCGATCTTAATGAGCCATTCCATGATTTGGTCGTAAGACGGTGAGCCGAGACCCTCTTCTCACACTTCAACAGACAAGAGTCCAAGGCAACCATCCTGCGATATCCAGTGAGACCAATATACGAATCCCTTCGACCCGTTTTCTCTACGCCAATATTTATCCACTAAAAGCCAACTAGAAATTGCTACCACCGTTAGTTTCTCTCTTGTATCCCTAATGCCAAGTCTATGGCCTTCTCTTGCGTGCCGACCCCCAAATGTGATGGATCTATATGATTTGAATAGGCTCACTGTAGACGTCTTCTCTTGATTTCTGATTGTTTTGCTCTTGTCTCCTAGTAATTTCTTTTCCTACAATTAAAAGTATTACCCTTGTCTAGTTCTCTTCTTTTCACCGATATTCCTGTTCCCTGATATTCTCCGAGTTTATTTAGGCAATATGCAAAGTTTTCGCTAATCTTGCCCTCTTCAAGTCTCCTGCTCATTAGGTTTCTTTCAGTCATGATATCAATGGCATCTCGTATCTTACATTTTCTTGTATTTTCGTCATATGCAGCCAGCCTTTCTATCGGTTTCCACTCTGTTTCGTGTCCCGTTCTTGCGATGTGTTCCGCTATTTTGAATCTTTCAGTGTCCATGTTTATGCAGAGTTTGTGTTGCTCCTTGATTCTTAAGCTAATTTTTCTTCCTGTTTCACTAATCTTCTTCTGCTCACAATTGCCGCACTTGATGCTATAGATTCCCGAGCAATTAAGTTTGTCAACCTTTTCGTGTTTCGTCGGCAGGCTTTGAAGAGTGTTGTCTTTTCTTTTGTTATCACCTCGATATTTCATTTTATTTGCAACGGTCGCAATTTATGGCTCAGTGCACGGGAAGGCAGGCATATTCACTTTTTTCGTCCTCCCGATTTCTGATCTTATTTTCGTAAAATTCTAGTTTAAATCTGCTCTTTATAGCCACTATATTTCTTTCTATAAATTCTCTGGGGTATCCGTTACTAAGGCAAA
>CAAALY010245381.1:420-10539 GCA_900617795.1 Protopolystoma xenopodis
TCACTCGTGGCAATGTGGTCAAGTGGTTAGCATTTCAAGCTCCCATTCTGCACTGTCACGTTTCGACTCTCTCTGGAGGTGTTGATAAGACCGATGCGAGGTCGAAACTGCAGTCCATCTTGGATGATAACAATTTTTGGGAAAGCAAGTATATATGAAATTAAATAGAAACGTCAGCTCAACTCATATCATTTTAGGAAAACCCTAAACGAAATAGGGTGAATATCTCTCATATTATCACTTCCTTATGTCCTAGCCTCTTGTGTGCTAACTCACAATTGTCGTGGTTCTTTATGTTTTGCTTAGGCTCACTGAAGACGTCTCCTCCTTGCTTCTGATTGTTCCTTTCTAGTCACCCTGCATTCTCTTTTCCTAAAATTAAGGAATTAACTTGATCCAGTCGTCTTCTTTTAGCTGATCTTCCTGTTGCCTGGTCTTCTTTGAGTTTGTTTATGCAATATGCAAAGTTTTCTCTGATTTTGCCTTTTTCAAGTCTCCTATTAATTAGATTTTTCTCGGTGATTATATCGATAGCCTCTCGGATCTTGCGTTTTATCGTATTTTCACCATATACAGCCAACCTTTTTGTCGATTTCCAGTCGATTTCGTGCCCCGTTCGTGCAATGTGTTCCGCTATTTCAGATCTTTGTGTATCCATGTTCCTGCAGAGTCTTTGATGTTCCTTGATTCGTAGGCCGATTTTTCTTCCTGTTTTATCAATGTACTTCTGCTCACAGTTGCCGGACTTGATGCGATAAACTCCCGAGTGATCAAGTTTGTCCGTCTTCTCGTGTTTTGTCGGCAGACTGGTGAAAAGTGTTTATTTCTCTTTTGTTATCACCTTGATATTTCACTTCCTTATGATCGGCCCTTTATGACCTCTAAATTTTTTTCTATGAATTTTTTGGAATACACGTTACTTAGGCAAATACGTGTCAGTTTGTCAAACTTCTCGTCTCAGAGCTTAATGTCCGTTAGTTGTAAGTTTCAGATGATCAAACTCCTCAGTATTCCGATCTTCAGTCTGTAGTTATGGTGAGATCGAAAACTAAGGATTATTCTCGCATATGAATTCTTTCTGTATAGTCTCCTCATGAGTCTTCCATTTGAGTGCATGACTTGAATTGAAAAATTCATTTAAATTTTCCTTACCATGTGACCAAAGTGAAAGTAGTCATTCAAGTATCGCATAAGCACTTTTGGTTGCAGTGGTGATTTCTCGAATTCCATTTCCAATTCGTCCATGTAGACATTTGCCAAAATATGTGAGAGTGTAGATCACATTGGTAGTACAAATATTTGCTCATAGATAGTGCCGTTCAATGTAAAATAGGTAATCATTACTGTCAGGTTGATCAGTCGTGTATACGTTCTGCCTCCAGCATGTCCTCTTCTCGCTCCAATATCTCCAGCAAGGCGCCTACCGCCTTCTTACCTGGGATGTTTGTGTACATGGATTGTATATCGAAACTCACCAATAGTGCCGATCTTACTAACCCAATGTTCTAGATGCTTTGAGAAAAATCGTATGAATTCTCAACGGTATCCAAGAGTCTGTAATTTACTTGTGTGCCAACCCACAAAAGTTGTGGTTCAACATTAAACCCAATCAAAGCAAACTGTACCACAACATTTGTGGGTTAACACACAATAGACTAAGGCAGTGATTCCAAAACTGTGCACCGAGGCGCCCCAGGGAGCTGCGGCCTCTTTACAGGGGCGCCGCGAAATATTGTAAAAGCTTCATAATTAATTTAACCCAGACATTTGGCCTAACTAAACAAAAACGTGAGAGAAAACGCTGCGTCTTCTCGATCGCGCCATATGATCGCACTAGACACGTGCTCATCCATCACATTAATTATTAAATATATGCTCGAACAAAACCTTAGAGTTAGATTTCTCTTATAATTTACCTTTAATGTTAAGCTTTGATAATACATTTTCCTGTACTTTTTAAAAGTTGTTTCACACTAATATTTTAACTCTTTTCTCATCTTACCTAGAATTTAATCCATTTTACACTATTTTTACTCTAAATTTTAGCGTTCGGGCAGAAACCGCTCGACAGCTCGAGAACCTTAGCCTCCTTTGCTTGCCGCATCTAACTTACCCTATTCGTCTTCCTACCTCAGCTGTATCTTATACTTCGCCGACGGTAATTGACCAAGTCGCTACTTTGGCCTGTACCTCATCCGCATCTGTCCCCATTCGCTCTTTCAGCTCACAGTCAAGTTCCTCTACCACTAACCGATCTCGCAATTCTATTATTCTGCCCTCCCACCCACTTCAGTCAAGTTCAACTGCCACGTTGCCGCTAAACTCGTCCGGCCATCACTCTCCTCTTGGTATTGGAGTTCCTGAGCCTTGCTGTAGGATGAATCAACAATCGCCTGCCGTCGTTTCAGCCCACAATCATTTGACCGTTACCACAGGCACTTCCGATGTAACCGGGCTCTTGCATTCGACGGGCAGTATGGATGGTCAAGATCGTTCCCGCCTGACAGGGCCTCTCGTTTATCTTCAGAACGATGATTCCGGCCTAAAGATTCAATCAACCCACGCTCCAATTACGCCCAGCATTGACCTTCCTTGTACGACACTTTCCTCTACCTCTACTGCGCCAGCTTTCATTATTGTTGTTCGTTACCCGGCCCTGCTCGAAATGCTGGTTCGCGCGATCCTTGTGCATGCTCGCCTTCCTTTCTGGCTAGCTCGAGTGGCTGCTGCACGTCCTGTCTGTCTCACACTTATTAGTCAGTGTACTGAGTTTTTCCGCATTCGAGGTCGGCTTACAGGCGCCATACCTCCTACTTGGCTCAAAGAAAAGTTCGGAATTGAGCAATACAGTATATTACAGGTTAAATTATTATTTTTATTATCTAATTTTTGGGGTATTTTCCTTATCACCTACCTTTAGGAACCCTCTCTTTCTCTTAAAATAGTATTTAGAAAGTGTCTTAAATAAGCCTCATCTGTTTTACTTTCGATGAGAACATTTTTTGAGACTATCCGTTCTTGTTCTTGTTTTCAATTTATCTGACTCCACTTTGGATGAGTCCATATTAGATTGTGTTGCTAACAGGTCATGCAATCTACCTATCTAATTAAGGCTTTGGAAAAAATGCTCCATTGATAGAATCGATTTTATTTAGTTAGTTAAGATCGTCCCATGCTTAAAGCTGGTAATGCTTTTATGTAATCCCACTTAACTCAAATTTAATCGCCTGATACGGTTCGCAACTAAGCTGGTTCTATAAGAAGTGTATTCACATTATTTCGTTTAAGGTGATAAGAGGACTAGTATTTGAATTTTCTCACATAAGTAGACCTTAAGTTTTCATTGAATCTCACAGCCTTGTTTTCATAGAAGGCATTTTCATCCAGGATTAACTGCAGTTTCGACCTTGTCTAGGTCTTATCAACACTCCCAGTGGGACTCAAACCATGACAGTTCAGCATCTAATCTCGACATTTTAACCACAACGCCACACTACCACAAGTGCTCTTGGGTCACAGGACATCTGAATTTCAAGGAAGACTAGACATTTTCCCATATCGCATTCTAATGAGCAACCGGTAGTCTCAAAAATATATTTATAAATGAAAAATTAGCCCGAGCTATGAAGACCAAGGTGGTGTGGCCCTTGACGTTTGTGAATGTCAAGACTCACTGTTGATGCCAACTACGATGCAGGCGAAACTTCTGAGAATGTCCATGGTCTGATGCTGGGAATTATAATAATTACTATGGCAGAGGACTTCGGACAAGATGCGTTTAGCTAAGTCGCTCTGACAACAATATCAAGTTGCGGAAACGAGGGTAGCCTACTCTGGGAAATTAACTGGTTTTATATCCCTGATTATCAATAATATACAGTCAAATTCAAAGTTGCTGCCTATAATCATTTTATATAGGGTTTTGAGACAGCCATTATGTCTTGAATAATAAATGTGTTCACCCTATATCGTTTGAGGTGCTTAAAGGCTGGTAGATGAATTTTCCCACAATAGTATAAGTAGCCTCATATTTCCATGGGATTTCACATACCCTTGCTTCCCAAAAGGTATTATCATCCAGTTTCGATAATGTTTGTCGAGACTACGCAGAACTACCACAAACCGGGTTCGATTCCCGCTGTGGATGCTAATGAGACTCGTTTAGGCAAGGTCGAAACTGCAGTCCATCCTGGATGACAATACATTTCGGGAAGCAAGGCTATGTGAAATCCAATCTAAATGTAGGGCCTACTAGTACCAACTAACAGTTTTTCGTTATTTTAAACGAAATAACGTGAACGCAGTTCTTATTCCTGCTTATGATCTTCTAGCAGTTAGCTCTCTTCAGATCGTTGCCTGAGCGACATTTATATTTTTCTCTAAATTTTTCAAATTATTTTTTCCTGAATCACCTGAAACTATATTGGATGTGCTTGAGAGTTTTATGTATTTATTTCGACTTAAAAATATTTGCACAAAAATTCAGTTACTTCGCTATATTCACAAGTAAAGGTCTCATGAATTGCTTACACTCTGCCACGACAAGCCATATATTCAAATAGAACCGATTTTATTGAGAAATATGCATTGGCCAGTATTTAGTTTTGAGATCTCTTTGCTCCGAAATTCACCAGGTATTGCATTCTGTTACTCTTTCATCTATAAAGCTTTAGTACCTTAGACCTAACTTCTTGTTAACAGTAGATGTGAATACCTTAATATTGTGTCCTCAGTTTTAGGCGCAGTCTAATTTCGGCGTATAGTAGTAAATTGACCTAGTTTTCGCAACTTGGTCGTGCTATCGGGGAGAACTAGTTAGACAAATCTTGTCTGAGGTCTTCTGCTATAGTAGTTATGAAAATTGTCAGTGTTGGATAGTCGACATAGTACATTCCCAAACGTTTCACCAGCATCTTCAGTAAATGTGTTCCCAGTCTTAGCAGCTAGCTACACCTCTGCAAAAAAACAAATGGAGTCAATCCCTTGACCAACTTTTGAAAGATACCAAAAGATCAGAACTAGCGGAACACATCGCCCAGACTGGACACGAGATCAATTGGAAGGCAACTAAAAGAAGAGCTCCATATGGTGACAACGCAAGGAAGATGAAGATATTGGAGGCCATTGACATCCTTGGGGAGAAAATTCTAATTAACAGGAGATTGGAGGAAGGTAGAGTCAGCGCCAACTTTGCCTACTGTCTAAACAAAGTCGAGGTAAACAAGAATAGAGCAAGACCAGCAGAAAGGAGGCGCTTGAATCAAGAATCTACCGCTAACCGGAGGAAAAGGGATCATGATGAAAAAAGTGGGGAGCAGGGGTTTTCAGCAATAAAGCGAAGAAATTGCCAGTGAGTAATACCCATTTCTAACAAACCAGTACAACTTTGGGGGCGTGGCAGTCAAGGAACTAGGCAGACGGATAAGCAAACCGTCACGGAAATTCGGCGTTATGGCCAACATGTACTAGAAATCCACTTGAGATGCCGCATGCGACAAGAGATAGGCGTCCACATTTGCTCATGTAGCATGGGTTTAATCAAGGGGAGGACCCGTGAAGGGAAGGACTGATATCTGCAACCATGGGAATCAGATCTTAGGCGCTCTGCTCAGTGAAGCGACAGTGTATGTGCTTCTTGAGCCTTGAGAAATAGCGCCTAGAATAAAATGCACAGTGGGACTGGAACCGAGTGAAATCGGTCAACCAGAAAGATAACGAACGGATCTACGAGACAATGAGAGGATCCGGATTGGAGGCCCGAGTTGGATGAGCCGATCTAAAGACAGGGGGTCGGATGAATAGCAGGTGTGATGAGGCCACACTAGATTTGCCACGAAAGGGCACACATTTTGACGAATTGAATGTAAACATGTATGAAGTTGTGATAGGACACCAGTGGGATAAAAGGTCAGAGTAGATAGATAGGCCAGGACGGAGAGAGGAGTGATTGTGCAACCGTTTTAGGCAGAACGTTTGACGGGGGATTGACTTAACTTGTCTCTTTGACGAGTTCGTAGCTTGGTGGGGAGAATGTCAGCACTCGCGGATGATGCCGACTACGTTGCCGGCGAAACGTTTGAGAATGTACCAAGTCCACTGTCAGATGCTGGGAATCATGACAACTGCTATGGCAGACGACTTCGGACTAGGTGCTTTCTACTAAGTCGCCCTGACAATAAGACCAAGTTGCGACAATGAGGTCAACCAACTTATATAAATTGAAATTTAATGCTACGCTCTCTGCTCGTTGAGGCGACAGTGAACCTGCTACTCAGGAAGTATCAAATAGCGCCTGGAGTAAAACATATACTGAGACTGGAATCGTATAAAATCACTCGACCAGTGATATATGAAACGAATCTCGGGTCCCATCAATGTCCGAGTCGGGCCAGCAAATCGAGAGGGAGGGCCGACTAGATAACCTGCAGGTGTGATGACACCACACTAAACTTGCTAAAAAGGTCACACCTATAGAGTATGGAATATAAACAAGTCAGTTGTTGTAGAGCGGTAATGAGGTCGAGGGTAGGGAGTAAATACAGTTGCCAGGATGCAGCCTTTTGGCAAGGTATTGACTTCACTTGCCTCTTTGACGAGTTATAGCTTGGTGCTAAGACTGGCATGATTCACTGACGATGCCCACTACGACGCCGGCGATACGTCTGGGAATGTTTCAAGTCCACGGCCCAACACTGGGAATTATCTAACTACTATAGCAGAGGATTTCAGGCAAGGTGTATCTAGCTAAGTCGCCTTGACAACACGACCAAGTTGTGAAAAGGAGGCCAAACCAGTTTTAAATGCTTTGTTTAAAGTCTGATGAGCTTTCTTTACTCTTAATCTATTTCAACCCTGCCGTTCAGTATACCGGTGGCTTTTAGCTATGTTTTTATTTTCTATGATTCAGATAAATTTATAGTCTACTTGTCTATTTTAATTGCATCTAATCGATCCGTTGCCTTGAAAAACTTGTTCTCAGATATCTTAATTTTTCCTACCAATGCATTCATTTAAGATCCTTTATATGAGTCAGGAAAATTCCTTTGTAAGCTCCATTGTTTATAAGCTTGTAATGAAAACTTTCTACCGTATAAACTTTAAAACGTTTCCACATGGAATCAATTTTAGTAATAATTAGGACTTAAATCATCCTTTTGCACTCAAAGACCATTGAGTCTCCAAGTCCCTGATTATTATCATGCTTTTTTGAGTCTACAGTGTTGAGGTTCTGATAATAAGAAATTTTGCTTTTGAATATGATATTTCTAATCTCTAGGCTATTTTGCCATATATTTTAACTCGTATTTCACCCTTTTCTTCCTCCTTATGGCTACAATTAGACAAGAAATCGCTAACTTTTCATTTCTTTAGTCACTATTCTCTTTTGATGTGCTTTACTTTGCGTTTTGCCCTAACAGGATGAATATATCTGGCTTCGAAGTTTCACCACCTCTATCCCCTCCTCCAATAGCTTGGAAGATCGCCTTCTTTCGGGCCATTTGATTCTCTTTCGAACTATCTGCTCCCGTTTGGTTGCCTCTCTCTTCCTCAGCGAAACTTCCCTCGCAGACGTTAGTTCTTCTGCCACTTCAGAGTCAAGGGCGACATCAGGCCAGAAATGCTCGCTGCTCACCGGCCTTACGGAATTTAAACAGCCACGTCACTGCACTTTTCTCTCTTCCCCTTTGAGTCTAATCCGGCTATTTGCCCGCTCGGACAACCAGTTAGCCGCTCTAGCTTCTCGCTTCCAGGGCCGATTTCATTTCGAGCCTTCTACTGACCCTTCTGAATCTGCATGTTTTAAAGAGGAGGCCCACCAACCACTACAAGCTGCAGATGTAGCTAGTGGCTCGTCTATGAATGCTACTCCTTCATTCACCACTACTCATCCGAATTCTGTGTTTGCGTCATTCCGTGCGGCAAGCGGTGATTCAGAGATACTGTACACTACTCAGGGCTCTGTCAATGATGCTGACGATGAGGAGGATAAACCTTTACGAGAGGACGAGGAGGACAATGAAGTGGAGGATACAGGCTTGGCGCCACCTTCATGCTTGGAAATGTCACAGCTCTTATGCTCAGTTAGCGTTCAGCCTCCCACACCCCTTATGGTGGCCTTGTGCCTCTACCAGGCCCGCAAATTGGTCCCTTTGCTTTTGGTTGACTTTCTTTTTCCTGCTGCACGCTTTATGCTGCGTGGTGTGGCTCTCGCCCAATTTTCTCAGCTAGTTTCTGCCTTCACAGACCCTGTAAATGCCGCCTCAGAACACGATATCGACTTAGTTCCGACATCGGCTGATATCAATAAGCTTGACGATCGTCTCATGTCGCATGAGAGCGACGGTCGTCAATCCCTGCCCTTCCCTGGTGGCATGTCAGATTACTCTTTTCATTCTCATTTGTCACCCAACTTATTGGCCACAGGAGACTCTATAAACTCATCGCCATCCATCGGTATTGGAATTGAACCATCCAATCTGACAACACGATTAGGTAATGGACTTGAAAACAGCAATCATCAGACGTTTGGCATCCTCGAAGAAGAATCCAATGTGCGTAGTACTTTATCAGCTAGTGCTTATGCACATCCTGGGACCCTGGGCCAATCTTCGGGCAAGGTTCATATGGGCGCTAAAATCTCAGACATCCGCTTGTTCCGGTCTCCAGTTGAAACTTCGAACTCAGGACGTAGCTCGCAGTCAACAGGTCATGGAAATATTACAGGAAATAGCATGCCAGTTGGAATGGAGGTGGTTCAGCGCGTGGGTTGTCTATCTCGTCCTGCTGCCCAGAATCTACTACTATTTCTGGCCAAAATGGATCTGCAGTGTCTGGAAAATGTACGCACCAATGGTCTTCACTTGAATTATCTCTATTTAAACTTACTGATCCTGCAGTTTATGTTTTAACTTGCTCATATATGTTTCTGATTGAGAACTGGCATGCTTGTTCGTTAGTATAATGGACTATAAGGTCTATAGCTCTATAATTCGGGACGTACTTAGCCTGTTCGTCCTCCCTATTAAAATTGCTTCCTATAATAAGTGTTTTCTGCTTAGCTTCTATATTGGAAATAAAGCCTAAAGTTTCGTTTTGGTAAATCATTCAGAAGCGATATTCATCAAATCCCACACTCTCAAGAACTTTTTTTTCTGTTAAAATATGTAATTATTGCAACACTGACTAATGGTTTTTATTACTATTCAGTTTCTATTGAGTTAGTTTTATCAGCCTAGCCAAAATGCATATGAAGACATTAGTCCAAACTGAACTTGAAGGTATGAAGACCAAGATGGTGTGGCCTTTTATGTGTTCGCGATCTCCTTTCGTTGTATATAAGTTGCTTGACCTTGTTTTCGCAGCTTGGTCTAATTGGCAGGAAGATCTAGAGGAACGCATCTACGAAACGTCTGGGAATGTATCAAGTCCACGGCCTGACTGGAAGTTATCATGCATACTATGGACTCCGGATAAGATGCGTTGCCCTCGGTCTTCCCGCCAGTATGACCATGTTGCGAAAACAAGGTCAAACAACTTATATTCATTTACTTGGTGCACATTAAAGATCTGCCATTTGTGGGTCATTACATTAACGGGCATGAATCAGACGAATTGACGATGCATCATTTTCTCATTGTTTCACGTGAATGGATATATGTTTACTCTGCGATAGCTTGATTTCGCATTGTGTTAAAACTCATTACTATCTAGGCCACATTAGGCTACACGACGGAAAACATTCTCGACAAATTAGGTTTTACTCAAATCCCATCTTTAGTAGAGCCTTTTACATCCATTGACTGTTGTGTGTTTGCCATACAAAAAAATCTCATTTGTTCGTGGCTATCAGATATCGTGCGATTTGCTGGGTTTAGAGCAATGCAGCCTAAGGGTTTGAGTTTGCACCATCATCCGCCTATCCATGATTCTGATAGAGCTTGGATTAATTAGAAGAGCAATATGTTATCAAAATGGCAGTCCAGCCTAAAGTTCAACTTTATTTCCGGATGCATGCCGTAGTCTAACTAAATTGACAATCAAGTCCTGTCCTTGCTAAATCTTGACTAGGATGGCTATTAGTGTAACAACAAATTCTACTGACGCAACTTTGCGCCTACC
>CAAALY010245385.1:0-10211 GCA_900617795.1 Protopolystoma xenopodis
CTATTGCATTTTGGGCATAACGCCGAATTTCAGTGACGGTTTGCTTATCAGTCTACCCAGCTCCCTAACTGACAGGCCCGCAAAGTTGAACTGATTTATTCTAAATGGACATCACTCAATGACAGCGTCTTCGCTATATTGCCGAAAACCACTTCCCCCCACTTTCTTTCTCTCGATCCCTTTTCCTCCTGTTAGCGGTAAATCCTTGATCCAGGCGTCTCCTTTTCGCTGCTCTTGCTCCATTCTTGTTTTCCCAGAGTTTGCTTAGGCATTAGGCAAAGCTATCGTTAACAAAACGTTTGAGAATGTACCAAGTCGACTGTCTGATGCTGGGAATCATGACAACTACTATGGCAGATGACTTCGGACTAAGTGCGTTCTGCTAAGTCACCCTGACAACAAGACTAAGTTGCAACAACGAGGTCAACCCACTTCTTCAAATCGATAGGAGATTGCGACCATATCAGAGGCCACAACATCTTGGTCTTCATATCTTCAATGACTAACTTAGTTAATCTATTGATAGAACAATTGTGTCACCAAAATAAACAGGGTCAAACAACATTTTTTTCGAAGTGAAAAGTTGAGTAATTTTAACTTCTTAAGGGATTCCTCGAAAAACGTCTTTTGATAGTCTATACAAATGAAAATTAGCCGTTCATATATTTAATAAACAGTTTTGGCGTTAGTATCACCTCCTCCATAAAGCTTAACTCAAGTTTCTTAGTTTAATTATTCACCCAAAGTAAAGTCTGGCAAGTTCTTATGTTTGTTGAAAAAAACTTGAAGTCAAATAAAACGACTGCAGAGCAACCGAAATAAGCCGTGGTCTTCTGATGTGATCGACCTACGCACCTCTTAATTAGACACTTTTACACGAAATGAAATTTGCTACGAAAAGGTTATCCCATTATGGGGAGACTTTCATTTTGCATAATTGTGCATGAGGAAGAGATTCGATGGTCGATCACACCAGAAGACAAAGGCTGAATGCTGTTGTCCTGCAGCCGTTTGGCTTTAATACGACGCTCAGGTTGACGCAGTCCACGAGACATCCTCCTTCGATTCAGGTGAAAACAGGCTGGGCTTTCGTTCATCATATCATGGAAATCATCAGAGCTTCAACTCACTCTTATAGAAGTCTAACGTTAACATTAGGTCTCACACTTGAGACTTCTGCAAAAATGAGTTCCAGCTCTGATGAAGGCCATCATATTATGGACGAATTCTCAGTCCGTTTTCACCTGAATTGAGGGAGGATCTCTCATGGACTGCGCTAACTAGAACGTCGTGTTAAAGCCAAACGGCTGTATTATAATGAGAATTAGCCGTCACCTTCGAAGCCTTTCTTAATGCAATTTTGTACGAAATAAAAGTCTCCCCAACATTTTTATTTTCGGAAATTCATCGAAACCCAGGTACACTTCGAATCTACAAGGTTTCCTCAGACGAATTATTGAAAATCTACTTAATGTTACCTCTTATCCTACTAACCTTTGCCAGCAGCATGAATATAATCTTTCGCCCCATAAATTTACCTTTACTAATGATTCTGTATTGGAAATAAGGTTATATAACCGACTTATATTCCGTAAAGTCGTATATATCCAGCAAATCTTCTCATTTGCTTACTTATGCATTCTGTCCGTTCCAAAACTGTATAAAATCTAGCTACTTTAACATGATTACGGGACCGTGATTAATTTACGATACAAATTTAATCCCTGGTACTAATTCTTCTCAATTCCGTCTTAATAATTACGTAACCTCTGATTTTGACCCTTATACTGCTAACGAAAGAGTTTTATTTTTTCAGGCGATAATTCACACGTGCAATAGGTTTATAATAAGTCTTGATATTACATCATTTTGGGCTATTATATATATATATATTCCACAGAATGTATGTACACCCTACATTATTTTTTAGATGTCGACATTATAGAGAAAATTCTTGAGGATGTCAGCTACTATTCTCTGTGGCCGGATATGAAAGATGAAGATTGCCTTGTGCTTGCCATAATCTACGACTATATTATGAGAAACTACCAGAAACGGGCGCAGTTGCCCAATGATAGAGAGCTGCCTCAACCCTCCTTAACTTATATTCTAACGAATTCCGGACGTGTTATTCTCTGCCCCTCTGGAACGGAAGTATTTCTTGTATGTATCACATTTTCATACTTTTTTTCTGAATGGATTAAATTGCTTATTTTTTTATTTCAGGATGCTAAATAGATAATATTCTTTATATTTGTATCATGCATATAAATGTATCACTTGGATTTGGTAGAAATTTCCTATTGCAATTATATTTTACTGGCCCAGAATTAGGTCTATAGTCTGCTTATATCTTCAGTCTACAACTTCAGGCATCTGTCCGGTGACTAGCCTCTGTATCTGAAAGTGGTTCTCGATATCTAGAGATCGCAGTCTACAGTAATTTCGATAAATTTCCCCTTCACAGGGGTTTCTTTTTCTTATGCCATTATTAGGCTTATTTGCGGTTTGCATTTTTCCATCAGGCCGTTGAAGAGAGTATTCATGGCATGCGTGTCCAAATTGCCGCTTCAGTAGCTCGAATCCGTGTTCGTCAGCAAGTTGGCTCTCTTCGCCTTCTCCTGCCCGAGGAATGGAGGCAAGCTGAGTTGTACTCCGAGGAAATGCCTTTCTATGGTTGGTACAACCAGCTGGTCGGCAAGTGAGTTTTCTTTGTTGAACTTTTTATTGATTTTGCTGTAGAATTTGTCTAGTCTCTGTATCGGAAGAGTTGTTTATCATCCTCATTGGACTACAGTTTCAACCTTTAATCACTAAACACACTAAGGGGTTCTCATTTAAAGGTAGTGTCTATTGCTGTTAAAGCCCTGTTTTATTGACACAGGGTTGAACTGACTAAGAGCTAACAGAAATGTTGTTGAAAATAAATTTGTATCATATCTTGTTTTTTTATTGGGCTTTTCTCATCCGACATAAACTTCCTTTCGGTTTTTATTCAGTGTCTTATTTTAGAGTATGCCAGAAAGCACATAGACACTTGGGTCTCGAGGAATCTCTTGCTAGTTTGGTATGATTACATGCTAGACTCCATGCGATGATAATTAATTCCTTACCTTCGTAGATTTTGTATTACGATTTCCCCTATCATATGTAAGATACTCATCAGACACATTTGAATGGATTTGGTAATCGCTCTGCAAAGGTGTAAGAGTATTAATAATATACAATTTTTAATTTGTAAAACCCTTTGCCTCACAGACAGGACATTGTGACAGGCTGGCTAAACAATATGGGGTTTCGACGCGTTGTGATTGGAAAGACTCCATCTCCAATGGAATACTGCTCTGACAAACATTGTCCGGACTCTTTTGTTTTCAACTCTGCCGACAGACAGATGATTTTTGAATCTGAAATAGTAGATCAGAAAAACCTAGTAGTTCAGGCAAGATAATTATTTTTAATACCATACATGTGATTTCATGACTGATAGAAGAATAGGCTTTGCAACAAAATTGAATTTATATTTCATTATAATAAAAAGACTTTTTGAAGCTGAGAGTGAGCTTATTGATAATACTATACTAAAAGGACCTTTTTTCTGAAATACAGCCTTGATTGATTCCTATTAGAAATGTTGAGAGATGTAGAATCCTTAGATATACTGGTGCTCTAATTCGCAATTACGAAGTACCAGAATCAATGAGATCGCAATTCATAGGCACTGTTTAAAAGTGCAGATTCAATAGAGTTCCTACCAATTAGTCTTCCCTATGAGCAAAAAGAACTAAAATTACTCTTTCTCGCACAATCCAATGATAAATGGGGTTAACGACTTTTATAATAACCTTGAGGACCGGCAGAAGGCTCCTCTAATCCATTTGTTTTGACTAATCCTGTGTATAAATACGGAATTTTCATATAGCCCTAAATATATTAAAAATCAAAAGAATGCATCATGTCTATTTATACTGATGAGATGTTTTTGGAAAATATCTCAAAATGTTTCTCTATTTTGGCTACTCACCGCTTTCTTCCCATTCTTTATAACTTTCGTTGCATAGCCTCATTTTTCAGAACATTGTACGATAAAAAATAATTAGTTTAGCCTAACTCATCGCCACTTTTACTGGTAAACGTTAAAGGATGCGAGAAATTGTGATTTAAATTTCCAACCTCATGACTGGCTCATAATTGAGGGTACTCGTTTTCCATATTCGAGGCTCAAGGTCATAGCTTCTCACAATATCATAGTGTCACCTCCATGTTTGTACACCACATTGACCATATGCTTTCTTGCTCACATTATCCTCCTTGATTACGATACTCTTACCTTTCTGCTGCCTTTAAAGAATATATTTTTTGGTTTATAAATACAAAGACATACCCGAGGAGTCTTGCACACTTATGAAAACAAGTCATAGTATGGGCTTAAATTTGTGCTCGATAAAATAGGGGTCATTTCTGTAATTTTTTTATAAATTCGCTTTGGCTATTCACATTGTTATTTGACCGACTAAGTTCAAGAGTTGACCCAACATTTAGACCGAGAAACATCCACATGCGAAATGCAATAAACTATTTAACCAATTAAGGTAAGTGGCATTCTAAATAATCAAAGCGAATAGGATAGCCTGTGGTTACTATACAGAAGATGACTAATCTTAGACATAAAGACCAAGATGTTATGGCTTCTGCTTTTGTCTCAGAAAGTTGGTCAAAAGTTGGACTCAGATATAAAGAGAAGTTGGGCTTCGAGGAATCCCTTAGTAGGTTGATACTGGCGTACCTTTCATTTAACTTTAAAAGGTGGGTGGAAGGTATTCACTTCACTGTTTCTTAAATTTGTTAATAATAATAATAATAATAATAAATATCAGTGCGTTCCAGGATCGGAACTTATTTAAAAGAGGAGCCGAGGAGGTTAGCCTGAACTATTTAAAATTGACAAAGCACAATTCCTAGAATTATCACTAGGAATTTTTATTTAGGAAACTTGCATGCAAAAGTCGCAGGGCTAGCTTATAACACCACAACTTTAATTATCCTTATTTAGCCTTACGAATATTGCTTAACTCATCCTTTATAGTATAGAACTATTAAAGCTATATTTCACTCATAATTGTGAAGATTTTGCGAAAACTTTCACCACAGCCTGAGAAATACAAGAACAGACAGGTATTTACTGCTCAAGCATCAAACATGCATAGTGGTGGTAGGTTCGATTGCACCACCAATTGGTTAATGTAGTATTTTCCATTCCATAAAGGTAGAGCATATAAGATAGCGCGTATGACGGTACCATACTAAGGCCAGTCATAAACTATTCAGAACATTATTGACTAATTTTTCGATCTACTCATGTTAAAAAAGAGGACACCCACTGTCAGCAACTTAAGCTTATTTTAGTGGAAAGAATAATCATGGTAATTTGGGCTCTTTCTTATGGGTATGGATTAAGCGGTTTTATCAGTATTTGAACTTTTGATTTGCATTTACCGAAGAATTCTTTCTGAAAATCCTATTTTATCATTATTTACCAGGCTAGAGGACAAAATATTTCAGGACAAATTTGGCAAGATGTCATAGCATAGTGTAATATAATATTTGTCCCAGTCCATAAATGCTGTGGCTCTACATTGAACCTAATCAAAACAAGTAGAACCACAGAATTTGTGGGTTGGCACACAAGAGACTAGGGCATAGGAAGTCATAGACATGGCAATAGGGATAGAAACACGATAGATGCGGCGGAGACTAGAGCTAGTTGGCTAGTGCGATGAACAGAATAATAACAAAGTTTCTTACCTCCTGACTGATGAGATTTTAAGGTAAGGTAATTAAAGTGATATTATTCAGGGATGCCATATTCGAACCCCAAACGGGCTGAGTTATCTTATTGTTCTTTTGTTTTATTGGCAACAGGACAAGAGTAATTGCTTCGCACTACACTGTACACTTGCCATGGCAGGTGGAGGAGAGGAAATCATGTTTGTCAACACAACCAATCTACTATCAGCCATTCACATGGAGGGCTTGCTGGGTAACAAGTTTCCTATGGTTCTGCCAGTTCCGACAATTCGCATTATTCGCACGATTCGGGAAGATGAAGACAACAAGTTGGCGACTAAGATGGGCTCTAAAGGTGAGATAAATTAATTATGTTTTGGGGAAAAAGGGTGGAAAGGGGAATATAAAGGATATAGAAAGACCTAACCTGTTGTCTGCCTTCTTTCATCCCAACCCTTGTCAGCTTGATTCGCTTAACGTAATGTAATGATTGATATTGAATTTTCCATAATGAATTGAGTAGGTAGCCTCATGATGTCAGGGAATTTCACTCAGCTTTGCCTTCACAAGGGCCTTCTTATCAGGAATTTATTGTACTTTCGATCTCGCCTGGGTTTCATCAGCAAATTCGAAGCTGTTTGATTGACGTCAATCTGCAAAGTTGCGACTCCACCACATAGACACAAGTGTAAATGGGTCACAAGGCAGATGTGGTTTTCAAGTCAAATTTCTTATTTAAGCTCTATAGATAGATTAGAAACTTACTCATCCTTTTTACCTTAATCAGGCTTATGGGGGAATACGTTATGTTCTAAACTTGGTTTCAACAAACTTTTCTTCTTTTTATTTTAACAGTCACCCGGGCATCTTCTGAAGAGTTTTACCTGGTTGAGCCAGGCAATGAAAAAAATCGACAGATTAGGCACATCTTCCTGGAGGCCACGGACAACAGAAGTGGTGTTATCAACCCTATCGATTATCTTGAGGCCGAGAGTGACGGTTGGTTTAGTTTAATATTTGTCTTCTAATTCACTTTTCTAGTTATTTCCACGACAATTTTTCGCCTGGTCTTCAATAGGCATTTTCCCTAGCGTATTTTGTACTGGTCCTTATTCTCATTCTATTTTTACAGTGAGTTAACCATAATCGGCTATTATACGTTTCTAATACTGGACTACTATAATTTACTTTAAATATTAACAATACTCCATTTGTGACATACACATTACTGTAAATGCAACAAATGTCTCTCTTTTAGATATTAATATTCTCCGTGATATGTGGCTCCTTCCTGGGAACCCGGCGAAGGAAGCTCGGAATTTGGAAATGAATATTAAGACAACAAATCTCCTGAAGCATGCCTTAAAGTGTAAGACTCATTTTCCTGGCATTTTCAGTTGTCTGTCTTCATAGTTTGGGTTGAATGTACGCATCTGTGAACGGAATACGGACTAAGTTGGCGCGCATGGTTAATCAAGCTAAATTTTAGGTAAACTATCGTTATTTTATCAATAGGTAGGCCGGTGTATACGTGCTATCAAAGGCTTAAGAAAGAGTGTAGAATATAACGCTTTGAGTAGTGGGAATATGGTAGCAGTGATTGAGTGAAATCACCTAACCTGGCAGATAAGAGACGGACCGTATAGAAGAAGAGGATTCCCAACTTAATAGCAACCGTAGCTCAGCACTCTCAGCACAGGTGGGGATGTGGGAGCCAGCCAAGAGTGTGAAGAGGTATTAACTAGGTTTAGATGAACGTGATAAATTTTGATATTGAAGGAGGGATATAAAGATATAGGATAGGTGAAATACTACAGGAGAAATACTACAACCGTTTAGCACACATTAGGTCAAATGATCGGCTCCACTTGTATCTTTTGACGAGTTGTAGTGCGATGCTAAGAATGGAAAGGCTAACTGACGATGCTGACTACGACGCCGGCGAAATGTCTATGAATGTACCAAGTCCATAGTTCGACTCTGGAAATTATCATGCATACTATGGACTCCGGACAAGATACGCTCCTCTAGATCTTCTTTCCAATATTAAAAATTTGTGGACACACGGTCTAACAACATCTATACAACGAAAGGAGACCGCGACCATATTACAGGCCACCATCGTGATCTTCATATCTTTGGAAGTCGGTTAGAATGTATAATCATCTTAGGCTACATAAGGTGATACAGGACTTGGTATAATCGGGGAGAAATTCACATATCAGTCAATGACTATCTTATGCGACCTAGGATGACTTGAACTCTTCTTAAAGATGTACTTATTGCCTCGCAATCTACTTAGTATGATTATAAGGAACGTAATCGATTGTAATGGCAAGATATAAGTTTCTTTCTTCGACAATCCCTGCATAAATGTGATAAGAGAAAGGCCTGACCTGCCTTTACAGACGAGGTCAAAACTTCGGTCTACTCGGTATAAAGATACCTCTGGGAGGCAAGGCTATGTGATATTCAATGTTACTTTGAGGCCTATTCATGCTTTCATTCTTATGCGACTTAAGGTGGCTAGCACCCAATTTATGATATACTGACAGTCTCGATACTTGTTTGCTATGAATATGGATTTGAATGTCTTAATCACGTTTATCTTAGTTGTCCCGTAAACTTATTTTAGCGCCCTTAAACTTATTATATATTTTCTCTAAACGACAAAGTTATCGAAATAAGTAGAACCTCATAACTTGTGGGTTGGCACACAAGAGACTAGGGCATAGGAATTCATAGGCATTATAGATAGAAGAATTATATATGCGGCGGAGACTAGAGCTGGTTGGCTAAGAGTAGACATGTTTGAACATAGACGTGGTCCATGAAGTTAAGGCTTAATGATGAGGATAACTCGGGATCTATAGCCTCAAGATAGTCTTCCACACGGCTTGAGAATACAGACTCTGTCGGCTTACTCAGCGAGGCGGGAATATACGTGTCATCAGAGGCTTGATGCAAAATATGGGAAATAACGCCTCGAGTAGCACAGTTATGATAGCAGGGGTCAAACGGAATACCTGAACAAGGGTGATAGGAGACGGATCCTACGGAGTAAGAGAGAGAGACTCTGATAGAACTTATGGGAAAAGGATTGCGGAATAATATGGGAGACTCAGATCAACAATATCAGCACATTGGTATGGAGGTAAGGTAAGAAAGCCAGTGCTGGATGTAAGAGGTCTCATGAAATCCACTCAAAAAGGGCACACCATACTACATTTAAATAAGGAATTAATAAATTGAGATAATGAAGATATGGTACAAGTATATAGTATAGGTGAGTAGCACAGAAGAAGAGATACCACAACTTTTTAGCAGACAATTGGTCAAGAGATCGATTTTACTTGTCTCTGATGAGTTGTAACGTGATGATAAGTCTGGTAAGGCTCGCTGAAGATTCCAGCGAAACTACTGGAAATATATCAAGTCCACGGTCCGACTCTGAAAAGTATCATGTCTACAATGGACTCCAGACTAGGTCCGTTCCTCTATGTCTTCCTGCCAATACGACCAAGTTGTAAAAGCAAGGTCAACCAACTACTATAAAACGAAAAGAGACCGCAACCATACAAAAGGTTACACCATCTTGATCGTCATACCTTTTATTACAGAAATACTGTATTAGGGCCTAACATATTATATTAAAAATTCAGGTTTTAATAATAGGCGTTGAAATTAAGGGACTTTATTACTGAAACCATATTCCTGCACCTGTTTTCTTCAAATATTAGGCAGCTTTGACAAAAGTTTAGTGAATACTCATGATAGTAACTAATGAAGGCTTTCTTTATGGTAGAGTAGATTGAAGCTCATAGTAAGGTGCATCAGTTCTATCGTTAAACTTAACCCGATTAACATGGTTTCGTATTTATGTTTTGGGAGAAAAACTTGACTAAGACCGAATTCAAAGAGTTATTAATTCGTTTTACATATGCTTCTTCTTTTTGTTTTAATTTTTCCCCTTAAGTCAATAATGTGCGCAGTATTACCTTTCTCAGTCATCATAAAAATCTGGAAGATGTTGAATCGCTCGTCCTCAAAGTGTTAGAGGCGCAGAATAAGGCCTTGATTAAGGAGACAGAATTGATATCAGTCAAACAACCCACAACAGTGCCGGCTTTTGGACTCACTGTGCCTCTGATGCCAGCCTTGCAGGAGGAGCGTGAAGCTCTGGAGGCTGGACAACCAAGTGTTATCACTGATTCAAAGATGGTGCATTTCCCAGCAGGACCAAACAACAATGCGTTCACAGTTTGTTGTATAGTCAAAGAAGTAGGCGGCATCTCTATTATATACCAATTTAAATGAGTTACGGAAATTGTTTTTATTCTATTATAGTCATATTTATATTGAAGTTATTTGACCTTGTTTTCGCAACTTGGTCATAATGGTAGGAAGACTGATAGAAACGCACC
>CAAALY010245406.1:0-10083 GCA_900617795.1 Protopolystoma xenopodis
TAATTAAGTATTGGATGAGAACAACTTTTGGGAAAGCAAGGCTATGTGAAATTTAAGGGAAACGTCAGCTCAACTCATATCATTGTGGGAAAATTCTTCTTCTGCCAGTCCTTCATCACCCTAAACAAAATTGGGCGAATACATCTCATTACAGAAACAGAACCATTCACAGGCTTCGAAGTTGACATATGACCTCAACTAACCAAATCACTTTATACTTGATCAAAGAGGTCAGATGTAGAGTATATATACCACTTTTTAGGAATTTGTTGGTGACTTTTCTTGACTCGTTAGCTTGAATTTGGTTGTGACGATGATCCCTTGCTTTGATGATGTTTGTCATTCGACGGACGAAAGCTTAGCACCTTTTCACCGGAATCGAACGAGATTACTTATGCACGAAATCCGAAGTGATGGCTCAAAGTAATTAGTACAGCAAAAAGTAAGGTTTGTCTTTGACCATCAAGGTTTGATGACCCTATCTCCCCCTCTCTACAAACATGTTATTACCATCACTCCGATTGCGCAAGATCGAATCGAATCTCTTCACCCGACACTTTTACTCGCAAAGGAAGTAAGCCAGTCTTTTCGTTGAATTCCAGTCAATTGTGTGTCCCGTAAGGGCCATAGTCGCTGGTGTTCTTTGCCCGAATTTCTTGCAGTTTATGCTGCAAACTCCGCAGCGCTCCATTTTGTTGACTTCTTGAAGTTGTGTGGACAAGCTAGTGAAGAGGGTTGTCCTTTTCTCCACGATTGTAAGAATGTTCCAATTCCCTTGTATCGGCCGTAGCTTCCGAGCCAATTCGCCGGAAGATAGACTTCTGCATAGTTTTTCTTCTGCTCCTCTTGCTTTCCTCTCTTAGTCTCCGTCCTTCCACCGCTTCATCATCATCCCCATGTTGTGTTCTATTGTTACTTCTGGACATACGTTCCCAAAGAACATATGAGATTCTTTTCACCATTCCTCTTCCCACATCTCAGAATCAGTAAGTCGCAAGCTTCTAATGATCATACTCCGGAGTATTCCAATCTTCATCCCATAAATATGGTTCGACTGGAAGTCAAGAGTTATTCCAGCATGTGATTTGTTTCGACAATGTTTTTCTTGAGCGTTTCCTCGGAGCGAGCGGCCTCCAAACCCAAGAACGGCAAGCGTCCGTTTTCTTCCACATGCCTGATAAATTTGACTTTTTACTCCATTTCTTTTATGAAGATCAGGAAATGGTCTAATTTTTCTCCTCCATCCGACCAAGTTGCGAAGCAGTCATCCAAATATCGCATAATTACTGCTGGCTGCTGGGTTGACATTTAGACTTTCTTTTCCAACTTGTCCAACAAGGCATTGGCCAATAGAAATGAGGCTGTTGAGCCCATGTGCAACCAAATCTTGGCTCAGATGTGGCAATGAAACGCGAAATTGGTCGTTCTATTGTTAAGTTGTCTAATCGGATTAGGCACTCTACGCATTCGCTGTATCCAGGAATGTCATTTTCTTTTTCCAAGATCTCCAGTAGTGCGGTGAGTAGATGGACTGTACATTAAAGCTCCAAAAATGTTCGTCTCCTGCCAACCTTGCGTCTTTCATTCTTTGGCAACATTCATGTAAGTTCTTTACTGCATTCGATAATATGTCATTCACTTTCTTTCATTTTAGGCAAATAAATTTCGCTAATTTATGCGTCAATCCATGTTTGTTGTTGCTTATCAGTCTCTACAATTCTCTTTCTTTGTGTACCTTTGGCTACCGGCGTTCTTGCCTCCTTACGCATAAGTAAGTTCATTGTCCATTTGTCGATTTGCCCGTTGCTATTCATTTCGTTCAGCATTTCTTGCGTGGAAATCACGAATACCATGGCAGAGCACGCAAAACTAGGTACGTTCCACAAGGTCTCCCTGACGCGAAAACCAGATCGAACGAAAAACATTATCAATTTTATATTAATAACCCTATGTTTATAGGATTGAGACTTTGGGCGAAGTAGTATTTGCAAGTAGCTGATGAAGGAATTAGGTCTGCCTAGGCCAGAGATTACTATTTGTCCCAACTAAAAGTCACCTTTTCTCAACTGTGGTTGTGGATGCAAAATATGAGGTAAGAGAAAGACATATCGTGCAGAAATAAAGTCACATGATGTTTTCTGGAATCTGTTGAAAAGATGTTTCACACAGGCTCTATGAATTTAATAAGTATTTCACCAAGACGAAATTCCCATAAATGCTGTTAGGCAATAAGAGAATGCAGAAAAGCAATTGGCTGAAATGTGTCCAGTGATAGATTTGAAACCAATCTACTGGCTTTACTTTATAAGTAGTTGTTCTTGTATATATGAAATGTATTCTCTAACATTTGAATTTTCCCACAATCATATGAATAGACGTTACTATTACTTTTAATTTCCACAAAAGTATTATCATCTAAGCAGGTATGACTGAAGTTTCGACGTTGCCTAAGTTGGTGTCATCAGAGCACCAAGCGGGACACGAATCATGACACGTTTCCACTACGCCACAGGGCAGATGTGAATTCGATTGAAAGCCAGACATTTTTCCCATATCACATCCTGTGGTGAGAATGTCGATGATGTAAACTTACATTTGCCATTTTCCGTTTTGGATAGGTTTACAGGACTACCGGTAAGTCAGTTAAATGAGATGGTAGTTTTGGAAATTTACTCAAAAGTAAAAACACTTTTTTAGGCCTACTATGAAAAAATGTTTGCCCACCCCCCTCCATCAGCTAAATTTTATTATGCCTCAATTCCCTACTCTTTATACTACTTAAATGGCTATCTTTTTACAAGTTCCTATCACTAATCTTGGTTAAATAACTCCATTGTTGGGGCTCTGTTTTGCTCCTGCTTTGCTCAGTAAGTTGCGCAATTACAATAGCGTTTGGTCATGTGATTCACAGACTAATCCCCCCCCTACAACCCGTTCTTCCGTTGCTGACTGGTCACGGTGACTACGCAGACACGAGCCAAATGAGCCCTCTGGGTCTACAACATGTGCTCATTGCGCAGCTCGGCCAGCAGCGTCGCCAGACGACCAACCGACTCCACATTCCGATCGGGTAGACCGAGGAGAATGTGGGATTCATATGTTCCGAATCGGGTGGTGATGGTGGTATCGGAGGGTGAGGGGGTGTGATGTGGATGTGCATGTGGTTGTGAAGCCTTGCAGAAGACATGCAGTCGACCGATTTAATAAGCGTGAAAACATGTCTACATGTATGGGTATACTGGGGGTTGTGTGTGTCTACAGACGCCCATTCACACACCCACACACACACACACACACGTGAAAATGTACACAGACACAAGCATACACGCTGGTTGAGATAAAAGGCATTTTCCAAGGAAGGCCGAATCCTCTTTTCCAGGATGGCCTGCTTCGAGATGACCCTCAAAGACCGTCACCTTTTGCTCGTCTTCGGGCTCCTTCTCGTCGCCATGGCCCACTGCCAGCCGGGCCGACGAGGCGGCGGTTCGACCGACAACACCGGTCCGTCAGGCGGTGGGGCCTCGTCGTCGTCGTCGTCGTCAGCGACAGCCCCAAGAAAGTTGGTGCCCGAGGAGGCGTTTGCTCAGTTGTCTCGAGCCGTCGGAGGCCAAGTGGAGCGTCGACTGTTGGGCCGACGTCCAAACAATCTTGGCGTCTCCACGGGCGACTATCTCTGGCCACGGGTGAATCAGACCGAGAACACAATTGACATCTTCTCGGTGGTACAGATTGTGTATGAAACCGCACTTCCGGGAGTACACTTATCCCTCTTTCCCCCACCATCACAGTTGTTGCCTATGGCAACGGAAACGGCGACGATAACGGCGACGGCGACGGCGACGACGAAAGTGAAGCCGTCAAAAGGCGATTTGGCGCAAATTCTCTCCTGGCCCACTCAAAACGCCCGTTTCGTCACACCGACGTAGACGGCCGAGCAACCGACTTTGCGTGTTCCGACCACGCGATCCACATTTTGACCCTCCCTTCTCCTTCCAATCTGTCTCAATGTTGCTTTGCCAATTAAAATGATAAACTCAACTTGACCTCGTTCTCGCAAACTGTTGGCCCAAATGACTGGGAGACCTCGAAGAATGCACCCAGTTCAGCCTCATCTGCCCGAGTTGTCATGGCGACTTTGCATGGCCGACTGTGAAAATGGTACATTCCGAGTCGTTTCGTCGGACAACCGAGACGGCCATCCTCTCGACCACTTGTCTCTTCAACAATTGTGGCATTCCTCCTCTTCCGCCTCCAATCCCAGCCTATTTCCCATTTCGTAGAGCTGTCTCCTCATGCCTCAATCTCATCTCCCATCTCCACTTTGCGTGTAGAAAGAGTGAGACATGATCGTCGGACAAAAAGAATGCCGTCTTACTCTCTCTCTCTCTCTTTCTCTTTCTCTATCTCTCTCTATCAACCGTAGTGAAGGGCGGTTCGAGTCCCGCCGTCCCGCCGAGGCGAAAACCTCCTCGGATCTGAGGCCTCTGTCAATGGGCTCAAAATTGCCTTTTCCAACTGGCCTGACTTGAGCAGTTCCAGCTCGACTGTCTCTAAGTTGACTCTCTCGAGCTTCACACACGGTACCAATCTGCGCTGGATCTTCTCAATTTTTAATCACCTCTTCCGAGGTAGACAAAAGATAGACAAGTCTTAAAGGGAGAAAATTAAGTTATGTTGACGTTATCCTCGTGAAGAAGTGTATATGTGAATGTATGAGTGTGTGTGTGTGTGTGATAAAGAGCTTCACATGTCGATCTCATCAGACCAGGCGTTTGATGCTGCATCGGGATTCATGTTTACGCCGCCAATAAGGCATCTGAAAACAGACTGAGCTTTCTTCTGTACCGCCACTTGACGGACATCCTCAGAGCATCATTTCATTTTTTACGCGAGCCTCCGACAGACATTAAGTTAAGAAGTCTGAATAACTCAGATTAAAGCGAAAGGGAGCCCATTAATCAAGTCACTCTGTACATATCTACACATGTATATATATTTTTTTCTATTTTATTTCAGTTATTTTTTGAGTATATACAGTGTACAATATAGGACTGTTTGGTCTTCTGAACTTGTTCGCTTTGGGTGATAGGATGGCTAAATTACCAATTCAGAATTAATGGAATTGTGTCAAATATTCGCAGTAAAAATAAGCGAACTTATCAATTATACTAAAAAAAGCACACTTTACCTTAACGACATTTTCACTATAAATTGGTATATTAAAAAATGCCTGGATTGCCGTGCTTGTTGACATGTTGCAACTTGGCGCACACGATTCTGTCTCAAATTCTGATAAAACTTGTGATAAAATGATTGGTCAGATTGAAACTGTAGTCCAGTCCGAATATACCAATCCCATCCAGACTGTGTCTACCAAATCTAAACAAGAAAGGCCTCAGAATAGAAGCTAAGCTTCATCATGGGATCGGAGTGGTAAAAGTTGACATTAAAGCTAATCTCTGTCTCGCGTATATCCTCACCAGAATCGCTACATGTAGGAAGTTCATCGTAGAGCGCCAGTATCTTTAACTACATTTACCCGACTAAAAGTATGAAAGTCATGTATTCTAAGTCCACCTCTAAACCGGTGTCTCTTGGGGGAGAAGTTTGGCCGTTGCTAGGATATAAGAGGTGCTTATCTTTCGCCCGCATTTATGGAACTCAAAGTGTGTCCCAACGACGCCATGCCAAGATCTGTGCAACACGATCTCAGTTAAAAAATGGTGATGCTTTGCATTGAAAAAACCTTAATCTCGAAAGGACTTATCAAGGCCGAAATAAGGCCGTGTGTGTTTTGAACTGTTTAAAAAGGATGCTAAACTTGGTTTCGTCAGAAACCCATAGTTTCTTTAATCAAGCCATTCTGAACTTTCGTCTCTACCTTCCTGGCAGACATAAGCGAAGTATTAAATAGTTCTAATAGAAAGATTCAGCAAAGATGCTGGCCGGCTGAGATGACCCATTTCTAAATAAGATTAATTCCAGCCACCCTAGATCGCATAAAGTGACGAAAATAGGGTTGTTTGACTTTTTCATGGTTTTCAGTGAATGTTGTATAGTCTTGTTTCCCAAAATATCTTCTCATTCAGACTGGACTAGACTCCAGTATAGCTTCTTCAGTGCCTGAACGGAAAAAGCATTTATTTCGCCATTCACATAAATCAACCAAGGCCTCTGAGTCGAGGGGCAGACGCGCAGTTTAAGACAAACCAGATCCCGCCTATAGCTCATTTTAGTGGCAAACGGGTATTTGGTCATGCCAATCAACTACACTACTCATAATAATTATAAGTAGGTTCCGAGTAAATCTGTAAATCTGTAAATCTTTGATAGCAGTATCAGTCACTTTATGATGATGAGGTATAACTTTATCCATTTGATTTTGTTGGCTATTTCAGGCTTCCATAACATGCTTTCGGATAATCAAAGCGTCTATGCCCGTAGTTTGATTCTATGCTGCTCATTTGCACACGTGTTCTATCTATAGTCTGAGCAGCAACATTAATATTATTTACATATTTCCGCAAGCTCATTATTCACTCATAGATAAACTTTTTTCTGTCGTGTATGATTGTCGTTATATAAATGTATGAGTGTATGTTTGTATGTGTGTAATTGTATGCAATTTAAACCTTAAACCCTTCAAAGTGCAGCCCTACTGAATGATAGACATCTTCAAATTGGGAGAACTCTATTTTTACAATATTACGCCATTTCATCTTCTAAAGCCGATATTTTATGTCAAAAAACCGATAGAACAGGGTATTTTAGGCTTTATATACATCAAATACAAACACGCATTATCTTCGCTTGTAACCTATAGGGCTTAGCGGAGATTTTCGGATTCTGTACATCACGAAACGCACTCTTTCAGATAAAGCTCTCATCAAAGCAGGCTTTATTGTAATGATGCTATCCTCTTATCGTTTTGTATAACATAATAGAATAGGATAACGGCCCATCTAAAACAGAGAAATAGCAGGGAAGCTGTTCATTACAATTTACTTTTCCTATTGTTTAAAGTAAGCACATTAGGCGTACCAAACAAGTTCTTTATACGATTCTTAAAAGGCCTGTTAAATCTAGAAGAATATTTTCACAAATACCATGGGGTTTATTAAATTTTAAAAAAAATAAGCATAATAATTGACTAATTTAATTTAAATAATTTAAAGTCTGGTTTAATAATAGTAATAAGAATATTAATCTAGAGTATAATTGGATACTGAATTCACTAATCTACTCAATTATATATATTCTGGTTTTGATATATATAAACTTGGGATAAGCTTTGTTATAGATAGATTATTTATGCAAATATTGCTCAAACTACTGCTAAATTTAGTAGCTTCTGACTGCAATTTAATTTTAAAAACAGTAAGACGAACATATCGGTGCAACTTTGCCTTATTAACATTCGAATTCATTTAGCTATGCTCATATTGTAGTCACATCTTATCATAATAACATTAATTGGTCAATTTGCAATTATAAGGAAATTCGTATAAACGATCTTCTATTCGTATCGACGGGCCAAAAAAGTCTGAAAGATAAAATATTTTAGAGTAGTACACTTCCAAAGAGGCTAAAGCCAGAATACTGGTAATTTGACTTGTGCTTCTTCGTATTGAGGAAATAACTGCTAAAAATGAATAATTAACAATAATATTTAGTGACTCGACCCACCATTATTGCAAGTATTTCATACTTGGTTGGCTAAGGAGGTCGAAATAGAGGGATACCCTACAGAACTTTGTGGAAAATTTCGAATGAAAAATTATCCTAATTCATAATTACACTGGTTTTTATCTCGATTGATGCCAATTTTTTAGTGAATATGACGTTTACTTTAGATAATGTAAGGGCGGCATATCAGTTTAGACAGTATAGAGGATAAAGACGATTTTAAATTAATTGTAATATAATTTGATTCAATTTGATTAAATGTAATAATTCATTTTATAGTGACTAAAAGTCTTTTACCTCACTCTTTGTATGACTTTCAATAAAAGAACAAATTTTAGTTAATAGACCTTTCTCAAAATTGTCTCAAATTGCGCTATTCATGCATAATGTGGCAATTCCAGACATGACTCTACTTCCTGATTGTCCGAACTTTAAGTGAAAATAACATATTATTTACAGGGGCCAAGGATAAACATGTAGTAACATGGGTTAGAGACTTGGAGATAAAGGATTCAGAACCGGTTTCGGCATTTGTCTAATAAATCAGAATTACGTGAAAAATATAATTTTTTTAATAATTCCGTCCTAAACCGGCTTAATTTGCTCCCGTCTCAAAGGATCAGAACCAAATTCATCGAGATTGTTGGTTATTAAGGTTTTTAAATAGGGCGCCTTCGATACGGGATGCGCTGGAAGGAATCTTAAGGAGTCACGTGGATGTAACTAGGATTAACAGTTTCTCAAGGATACACAAAGCACACACATGACTAAAACTTTAATCTTTCCACAGTGAAGACGTACTATTGATCACTTGGTGATCCAGGGCTTTTTAAAAAGACATCCTGATTGTTGGTTCAAACTTATCCTTACAACAATCATCTGATTGTTGTCAAGCTGTACCAGTTTAGATAGCGACTCTGTTGAAGATGTGATACATTTCAAGAGGACCATCCACATTTTCGGTCAGTACACTCAGAGCTATTCGATGCTAGATGATGTGGGCTAAAGGGAAAGAAGAACTTGAAAATATCGGCATTGGCGTCTTTTTTCCATTAGATTGGACACACTACTGATATTGCAGTGAGTAACAGCATTATTTCGCAGCTGTTTGGCGTCTGTTTGCTCGGGCAACGCACCGATTCGCATCACAATTGCCCTGACCTCGAGTCCCACCCAAAATGATGATGAGCCCCCTCCCCGCCCCGGCGACTGGCGATTCGTTGCATCCGCCCAGTTTCATCGTCAAGCCCACACAAAGGCTTTTACGTCCATTTGTGATGAAGTGAGTTTGGCCGAAACACATGCTTGGCTAGGCCAGACTCAAAACATGGGAATTCAGTCTCGCAAAATAGGGCCCACATGAACTACCAACACCTCGGTTGAGTCTGTCTGTACCAGAATGAGGCTAGCCTCGTCGGATCTGCGCACCCGCGGTTGCCCTCTTTTCACACTTCACACAAACAAACCCGGACGCACACGTATGTGTACGCATAAGTAGAAGCATGCATGCATGTATGCATACACACAAATATTAACAAGCACATGCACACATACAGACCTAGACATGCGTATGAATGCGCATCTATCTACACACTCGCTACCGGAAACAAACAAACAGACAGACAGACACACACACACATACACACACATACACATAGACATAGAGACGAGGGACTTACAGGCGAATGCATTGCAGACAAGCATGAGTGCAAAAGACGGAAATTTGGCGCCTCTTTCCTCGTCGCCACACAAACGCTGTTCCACCCCAGAGAGACGCAGTTGGGCCGAGACCGGTCTGGTGGGGAGAGTGTGGAAAAGACGAATAGGTGGAGGAAAACGAAGAAGAAGATAAAGAAAAGGAAGAAGAGAAAGAGGAAGAAGAAGAAGAAGAAGAAGAGCAAGAAGGAGCGGAGAAAAGGTCTGCAGATCGGCCTGATCAGTGCAACTATTCTTGCGTTCACGAGGCCCAAGAAGTGTCCGACGAGACGATCACCTCCGCAACTGTACAGACGAGTCCCGAAATGGCGCTGCGGGGCTGGCTCAGCCGAGCCATTCTGCTGGCCTGTCTGGTCCTGACGGCTCCGCCGCCCGACGGGCCTCGAACCGGCGCGCTCGTCGTCGAGGCCGTCTTCCGGACCGTACCGCCGCCGACCTGCGCGACTGCCCATCCTCTCGCGACGGTGCGAAGGCCCGAGCCGACCGGCGATCCGCTCTCGGGCCTTCAGTCGGCGCTGCGGCGGCGTCTCGCCTCGGCCGCCGATCACGAACTGCCGGACTCGAGCTCGGGTCCGCTGGCAGCCTCCGCCGGCCTCGGCGCCTACCAACCGCGGACGCATCTGATCGAGGCGATGAGAGCCAATCGAGCGGCAGCAGCGGCGAAAAAGTCGTCGTCGTCGT